>JAMKCH010018324.1:0-22600 GCA_023653785.1 Ophioderma brevispina
AGATTTTGTAAACTTATAATTAAAAATGCAACAGTCATGTGACTAAAACAATTTTAAACCAGCTGTAAAAAAATGGCTGTTGAAACAAGCATTTCATAATTTTAACAGTCGATTATTGTTTGCTAGTTTTGGTGAATTCTTGCCACATGTCACACACACAGACACACACACAGGAAACACAAAACACAGCATGCAAGAACATACATTTAACATACACTCACATAAACAAACACACACACATTCACGCATAGAAAAGTTTGTGTGTTTTCCAAAACAGTAGACATATTCAGTAGGCCACATAGTTTAGTTTGCAATAAAATTTACTTGACATTTTTATTTGCAAAAAGCCAGGAAAGTTGTATTTCTTAACCCAAAGATATGGAAAAAAATAATGAAAGATAAGTTACTCAAAAATAACAATGGGGGGTCTATAAAGGAATGGAAACACACCTTTAATAGGCACATTGTGCATATAAGTATTCCTATTTGCATATGTGTGTGATTGGCTAATAAGGTACTTAATATGAACATTATGCATATTAAGTACCACATTTGCATATTCTGTTTGGCTATAACAAAGGCTAAACCTTAGTAGAAGGCATGACCTATTCCATGAAAATGATGTGTGGGTTAGTTAGAGGGATTTGAAGTATGTCTTCTGTTATCACCAAAGTAGAATCTATTAAGTACCTCACTTGCATACTAGTTCTGATTGGTCAATATAAAGCAGCCTTACTGTATAATCTGTCACCGAGGACTGCAAAATTCTGGTCCTTATAAATTTTGCAGCAGCACCAGCCTCAGGACAATGCATATATCAAGATATTAATCTCAATATGTTATTGGGCACGCGCAGATCAGATGGCGCATGGTTGTATGAAGGCAGCATGCTGGAATCCAGACTGTAGTCATTTATATTGGCTATTTAATATCTACTCTCACTTGGCAAATAACGCTGGGGAGCATTTTGGGGTAATATCTATGGGTAAGTAGGATTTACTTTTTTTAACGGTATTATTTGGGAGATTTTTGGTGTTGTAATTATATTTGGGAGGTTAAATAGGATGTACTTTGGAGCATTTTTAGCATCAAGCACTACTTTGATGGTCACTTCAAAATTGTAATGAGCAAATCAGAGATACTTTAACAATGGTGGTATGGTTTACACAGAGATATAGAAGCCACTATTTTGATTGGTTTACTCAGATGGCTATCTCATCTTCGTCTGTAATGAACCAATCAGAGAGGTTGTATCAGAGGTGGTAGTGTCCAGGGTGTTAACCCCACAGGGACACTACTAGCCAATTTGATTGGTTACTCAGTGGTTATTTGGTGTAATCATCCAATCAGAGACTGGTAAGAGAAAAACTTAAAAGGGCACACAGATGGAATAGTCAATTGGTTACCTCATGTTATGAAATGAAGTAATCAGGACATTGGACACTGTAAAGCCCAATTTACACGGAGAATTGTGCTGTTCAATATTGAAAAGGACGGTTTAGAATGGTCCTAAAATGTCTCCGTGTAATTGGTCACTTTCCCCCAATTTACGCACATTCAAATTGCAGTGAATAGAGCACTGCTCTATTTTTCCAAGCCATGTCAAACCACATAGGAACTCTACTTACCACCTTGGAATATTGATGGGTTTTGCAGGCAGTTACACGATGTTTGACCAATCAGGGAGGGCAAAATGTTTGCCCTTGATATGTCTGAAGTCCAATGCAGGTCTCCAGTATACATAGCACACTTTGTGTTTAAAAAAAAAAATGACCAAGAAATCAGTACCAATTATAACTGGTCGAGTTTAGTAGAGTTGTATCATGAGGAGGGAGTGTTGTGGAATGTTAACTAAGGATTATTAAAAACAAGGCGACAGAGAGTATTTGTTTATCCGTTCAGTGTTTGTATTGCACCGTCAAAGGGAATGTATAGGGATCAAAGCAAGGAATGTGCTTCTCCTGGCTATGTAGGAGCCATTGTTATATTATCAAAATGCAGAGTTCCATCTAAAATTAAAACTGTGTCATATTTATACCTGAAACTGGTTTCAAGATATCAATACCGCATCATCACAGTGTAGAAAATCCCGGTAGGACTTCACATTTGGTGTATCGCAGAATGGCTTCCAAAATTGGGGTAGCCCTGGTCAAATAGGTCAACTTGCCAGACCAAAAAGTCCTCGTGTAAATTGGAACTCATTGCAAGTCATTAATCACAAAAGTTATGGGACAGTCAATTCAAATTATCCGTGTAAATTGGGCTAGAACGGTGGTTGACCTTCCCAGTGTCAAAAAAGATGGCCATGCATTATGAAACACTGCCTGTGTGTGCAAACTAAATTTCCTGATACAAGGCAACATAATATACAGTAGAGTGCTGAATTATAAACTGAAACCCAAGTCTGGTTGAAATAATGCTTAAGGATCCAAATGACAGGTTCTGCCTTTCCGCATGCTTTACATTGCATAATACTGTTTGCCTGACTTTACATGGGGGCTCTATCAGCAACTGAAGGGAAGCCATTGCTTTGGATTGTGATTCTCTATGTAGAGAATAAAGGCTGATGATTTTGTGAACAGTAATCTCTGTACGAAGAATAAACCAAGGCGATATCCTTATTTTAAGTGGTGAAGAACAAGGCTGAGGAAGAGTTCTCCGCGCAAAAAATAATGGTATCGGTGGTTTCGATTTGTCGTTAAAGCGAGTATCGGTTCCCAGAATCATACCTCTATTCTCCATCTTAAACAGCTTTAAAAAATTTTTAAGGTCATCTTTAACCCAATTGCGCTTTCATTATGGCTTAAATACCACAAAAAAGCACTTGCATCCACGTGAGGAAAATGAGAACCCTGGTTGAACGCAACGAGACGCAACGTGGAGGCACGTGGCGAATATAGCAAAAACGTCGGTTAAGAGGCGAGCGCTTCAACCTCCCAAGATGCCAGCACGTACTGCCTGGGTTCAATCGTAGAATTGAACCGGGGGTTCAGCCAATGGAAATGCATGCATTTTGACAGCTGTTTTAGAATACAAAATTCTGCAATTATTTATACTCTGTTATGGTATTGCCTAGCCTGGACCTTAAGCTCTAGCTGTGTACTGAAAGCATTCAGTTGAAACAGTCCGTCCGTTACCTAGTTTCTTAAACCTGTCAGAGGATTACAACGTTACATGAGACATTGTTGCTATTTATACTGGGTGGTGTCAACTAGAGGATGTTTAGCAAATTAGGTCAAAGGTCGATGTCATTGCATGTTTACTGATGTTTGTTTGGGATCTAGTGAACATTAACCCTGTAGAAGTGAAATTTTATGGAACTTGAAGCATTAAATATCAAACTTCTGCACAAAAATGACAAAAACATAATTTTAGCTCTTTTAAAATGGAAGAGATAGTGCAAAAGGCCATTGACAATTTACGTAGGTGTATTACGGGGGGAAAAGAGGACTTCTGGTTATGCTGATTGTTTAGTTTTGAATGGTGCACAGTTGAATCAGGGATCTGAAATCGACTTATTTTATACTAATGTAAAAAAAAAAGACGGATCTGACTTTCATTGTATGCTATTGCAGTGGAAATAAGGGTATGTTCAATGTAGGTTTTTGAAATTAATGTTTAGCATTGTAGTGCTAGGGTTTTGAGTGTTTTGGTGGACGTAGAGGTTTATGGTTTATTGTGATAGGTCCAAGGCTACAGTATATTCTATAGGGTTAGTTATACCACTAGAAAACTGAGCGTTGCCTTACACTCTTGAAACGGTAAGTGGTAGTAATTAGTTAGTGGTAGTAAGTAATAATGATATCAATAAAAAGCTACAACTCCAATTAAGCACACAATCAGGTATATCAAAACTAAAGACTCATTGTGGCTTTAAAACAGCCACTTTCCTGTGCTTCCAACCAGGTTAAGATAAACAACCATCTTACTAAGTTATAAGTTATAACCATCTTACTATAGCACCGAGAATCATATTGCTACTACGTAAGAAAAAACGGGGGTGAAACATCTGTGAGGGATTACGCGTATTCTACATCCATGGCAGATCTGAGCATTTTGAGGACTACTGAGAGGAGGGACCTGTTTGATGATGTTGAAGATGAAGACGAAGGAGCGGACAAGAATGTGATGATGAAGCATACGACCAAGAGAGGAGGAAGAACGCGGCAAGTCAGCAAACGTCAGGCCAAGACGTTTGCTGCCGTGGCTGTGGCTCATACTGAACAGATGGAGAAAGCAAACGAAAACTATGAGGCAGAACTAGAAGCCATGAGCTGGCATTCCAGGATCGCATCACATCTTAAACACGTGATGTGAAAAATCACAGATCCATCAGCCTCACATCACCAAAACAGGTGAAACTCCAAGATGATCAACAGCAATAATACAAACCCATGACAAGATGAACGAGGTAAGAAAGCAAGGACCAGATGCTGGGATAGCTCATGGTACAGTCATCATCACACCTATTCCTTAGGGGTACCCAATACAGCTTTAACAGGTCAATTCTGCAGTCCTCACACTAAGAGGTGTCCTGATCATCAGATGTCCCATGAAGCTATCTCGGCAGTCTGTGGTTCCCAACTCAACAGAGTGCACACACGTCCTCCTTAGAAGGGTTCTTAATCTCTGCAGAAGGTCCTCTGTGCTCCTCCCAAGATGAGGGACCCGGGAAAAAAAACTGAAATTATAATACGTCTATTTTAAAGCGTGAATAGTTGATTTCAAACCGGTCAACAACTCTCTGCATTTTGATTCCAAATATTCTGAGAAACCCTTCTCTGTAATCAGCGGTGTTGAGCTGAGATGGATCCCCGTGCTGAGTAGTTGTTGCTACATGAATCCTGCATCAATATGACTCTGAGAACTTACAATGATATAAGATTAAACTGAAGTTTGAAGATTTTTGTACTCTTTAGAAACGCATCATATTGCTGCATTTCTGCATCTTAAACCAGGCCAGGGTTTGCAGAATGAAAGCCTCGAGAAACAACCAATGGGGATTTTGCTGACGGGATACGGCATAAAACAGATATGTGTCGCTTAGCAACCAGTGGTGTCTCAATCCTTGCAACATCATTGTTATAGACATAGGATATACCAAGTGTGAGGAAGGGGCGTAGCACCCGCATCACTTGCGGCTTTGAAAGAGCGGTGTTCGACTATTTAGCAGTCACACACAGCGAGTGTAGCTTGACACAATTTGGTTTTCAGTTATAGACAGCACCTTCCATTTCTGTTGTGATTTGAGGGAACTTTTAAAGGACTTAATAGCATTTTTGTCCACAGCGGGGGCTCGAATTCGCAACCTTTGACAGAGTAATGATCATGGGGCCTGATCTGTTTCACTGGACCACATATGCGCTCTACACTGTTACATAAGCTTTAAACTACAGCGCCATAATCAAAGAAGATGGTGTTACTTATGTTCATTAATCTTCCCATCATCTTGGAGTGAGTTCTGCAAGCACTACTTCAAACCTTCTCAGTATATTTCTTTCAGTCTTGATCAGGCTCATTGGTGACATCAAATTTTATTATCTGTTGGGTTTTATTTTATATGCACTACATATTGTACTTTTATCTCCGCCACAAAAGTCGTCTTGCTGTTTCTCATTTAATTTATTTTGATCCTATGCTTTTGGTTTTAATTTGGTTCGTTCCAGGGGTCGGCACCAGGTAAATCATATTGGAGGGGCGAAACATCATGGGGGGGGGTGGGCGAAACAGTACAAAATGAACTCATTTTGGCTAAAAACCCCTAATTTTTGCACAAAACCCTGATTTTTCCTAAATTTTGAAAATCTCAGGGGGCAGCCGCCCCCCCCTGCGGCTGCCACCTGGTGTACTTTAATTGTTGCCATAATTCTATTGAAATCACCAGATTTTTTTATGTTTAAAAGTGGTTAAAATTGATACGAATTGGCTGAGGACGAACTTGGTCACAATTTTAATCTATCATTTCACTCTGATGGTTTTGGTGCTGTCTTTATTTAGTGATTCATTGTCACCGAAACTGAGTTTAACATTTATTTTCTCTGGCATGACAGATCAAAATACCCCTAGCGGAATTTTGGTTCCGTTTCTTTGGCTAGGGTGGGGAGTCATTCGTGAATGAATGCACAGATTTTTCTAACTCTTGCTATTTTTGAAAGTAAATCCATGTGTTCCATAACGCTTTGTTGCCTATTAACACCATAACCCTTGCACTTTCTCAGGGTTTTGTCCTCCATTTCTTGTGTAGGGTGGGCACAATGCTACAGTCCCATTACAGGGCCATGGTATGATGGGGAGGGGAAGAACCATTTGTTGGAATTCTTGTTGGAGGGGGTAATATTTTTGACACTTTCAAGAAAAGTACTACTTTTTGGTTAATGAAAACAATTTTTGAATACACATAGAGATCACTTTGTCTACTGTTTGGTTTGTCTGTTGTTGCTGAGTGTCCTCTTGTTGATGTCTGGTTGTTGTGTCCTTTTGTTGATGTTAAAAGAGGTTACATTTTCCTGTCATCGTTGCATATTCACGATATTTACCAAAATCGAGTCATTGATGCAACATGGGATCCCTCATATGTTGATGAGGTCAAGTTCACTTAGCAAGTGAAGGGGAGCTCTGGAAACGGGAACAAACTTATGGGGAGGGGGATAGTGGCCAAATTTTGGCGCGGGGGGATACACGAATAAACTTGCTTTTTTTTCAAGCCTGGGATTTTGATTGTTTCCTCTTTTGTCCTCATTTGTTTTTATTTTTATTTCCTTGTTTGTTCTAATTGTTTTTTTTCTTCTATGATCCTCAGCACAGCATGTAATCTATTTGGTGGGATATTATTCATAAATCTGTATATTGAAAAAAAAAATAATTTTTTACACTTTCACAGCCCATTTCCCTTATCCCGGGGTACCCCCCATTTTATTTTGACAATGCCCAGTTTATATTTTTCATAATAATATTAATATTTTAATCCTACCCGGACCGGGTCGTTTTTGCCGCCCCGACGGCCAAATGCAACGAAAGGCAATCTTTTTTATTTTTAACGGCCAGATGCAACGAGAGCCAATCTTGACATTTTTCTTGCATCTCGGCCGTTTTTTCCCGGCACAGGAATAATAGCGTAAAGTAAATAACGGCCGCAATGCAACGAAAAACATCGCGTCATTTTCCCGGAAGACTGCCCAGATGCAACGAAAAACATCGTTCATTTTCGCGCAAGACGGCCCAGTGCAACGAAAAACTCGCGCCATTTACCGGAAAGACCGTCCAGAATGCAACGAGGAACTTGCGTGGGAATGCAATAAAAAACAGGGTAAATAAATAAATCATAATGGATGCGACTGCACACTGATCTGCATGAAATTTGTAGCTTCTAGTTTCGCCAGTTCGTGAGTGGCGCTATTACGCGACATTCCATATCGTGCGTGGCTCTATTATGCTACGTCATGCTCCGGTTTTAGTCATGATGCGTTTAGCATAATTAAAAAAATAGCTTCATCTAAAATGGTGGCGCTATCACCATCGAAATCGAATTGTCTTGGGCAGTTGTACCCAGTTGTCACCCGCCGTGATGAAACCATTGCGCCTTCTGCGGGCAACCCGCCCGAAATGCACTGAAAAGCATAGCATCATTGTGCTGCTGGAATGACGGCCCAATGCAACTAGGAACATCGCGTCATTTTCCGTAAAGACGCCCAAATGCAACGAGGAACATCCCTTCCTTTTCCGGAAAAGCGGCCCAAAGGCAACTAGGAACTCGCGTCATTTTCCGTTAAGACTGCCAGACAATGAGGCCAACTGAGAGTCATTTGCGCGACCAAAAATAGTTTTTGACGGCCGAGATGCAACGAAAACATTTTCCGACCGGTACCACTTTTTCGTTGCCTCTCATTGAATCTCGGCCGCTTGGGTTAATGATGAATGGGCATTTTTTTTGATTTCATGGTGCCCCACCGAATTACGAAACTGTATTTTTGCCATTTCATAATTCAGGCCATGCCAAATTACCTTAATTCTTAAATTTCGATATTTCCATTATAATACCAAAATTTATTAAATGTGAGCTATAATTGCATGCATTACAAAACCCAAGATACGTGAAACAATCATTCCTCCACCATATACAACCCATTTTAAGCATCATAATGAGAACAAATCAGCCAAAATAGTTTTTGCTGGATGAGATGGAAAATACAGGTTCTGATGTCACCAAAATTCCAGGTTGGGTTTGATGGGATGAATATGGATCGGGTAGTACTTATGAAAGAACTATTTTCATTCTTGGAACAGTTGACCAGAGTTTTGGTATGATAATACAGCATCTTGCCTAAATGGACATGAAAGACTTCTTCAACCCAACTCCTTTTGAGTCTTGTCTTTCAACGCTATGTTAATATATGGGAAGGCAGAAAGGAATGGTCTGTGTCTAATTTTTGGGGTTTGGGTATTTTAAAATACTTGAAATTGATTACGTGTGTAGATTGATTTTGGTACGAGTAAGTATGGTGAGGGAATGTTATGAGCCAATTGGCATTGTGTATTTGTTACCAATCCCTAGAAACCATAGGATCAATTTCACATCACTATGCATATTGGAGGTCATGAACTTAGCTCTGGGCAATGAGGCTAAGGTGCCTTATGTTGTGTTGGCCATAGGACCTGGTAACATTTAGTAATATGTTATTTTAATTGGGGTAATAAAAAGGTTTTTTTTTTTTCCGAATAGCTGATAACAATTGTTGTTAGGGCCATTACTTTGCCAACACTGAAAGTATCTCAGCATGTATTAAAGGGGCATCTTTTGTGATCCACACCCTCATTCCCTCGACTTAATAAAAAAGTTATCATTTTGTTCATTAGTCCTTGGTTGTAGAACTTTGCAATTTCGGTATTTTCTATTTTTTGGGACAAATTCAGCATATGCTGTGGGCCTGTGGGACCCTGTGATTCAATACCAGAATGCAAGATCATAAGTAGCTGAAAATTTGGGAATAAGCTTTCTCAGGGATATCTAGTGAACCATAAATAAAACAGAAGGTGCGAGGATCACAAAATACAAATTTAAGAAGGTGTTGGTTTAACTTTGGGTGGGTGTAGTTTCTTCAGCCAACTCAGGATAGACTCCCCCCCCCCCAACATGTGAGATGACCATTGTAAAAGTTAGTGACCATATCTTGTGAAATTTGTTTTTTGTGAGAAAAATGTTGTTTTCTAGTTAGTCCAGGGAGCATAGAAATCAGAATTGCTTTGCTGTGAACTTATTGTAACCCGCAGGCTGTGGGCTAAGTATCATTTGTTAGCCTTGGTATTTGTCAGTGCTTTAGAATTGGTGGATTGTGTTTATTTCTATTTATACATGCACAGAGCCTGAGAGGTAAAGGGTAACTTGTTGAGGTGGGTATGAGAACAGGCTAAACATACATTGTATAGTTGGCAGTAATGTTGAGAAAATTACTCAAAAATTTAGTTTATCAACTTTTTAAGAATTTTAATTAGAAGAAGCTAACTTTTTGAAGGAAGGGAAAGAACAGGCCAATGGGTAAAAGGTAAGAAAACTAGCCTGAATGGAGGTTAGAGCCTGTTCCTTTATTTTTGAAATCGGTATTTCATTTGCTGCTAATTCATTCATTGATTTTTATTCTGCAGATTCCTTGACAGTTAGTTCAGCATCGGAGGGCGGTCGTCTTGACAGCACCAGCAGTGGGGGCGCTCAAGATGACCCATTCTCCGCATCCGGTGGGTCCGATAATGAAACTAAGGAGAAAAAATCACCGCCTAGCAAATACAGAGCACAGCCAGGTAAGAGAGAGGTCATAGCTAGTGGGGGATGAAGGATACTAATGGGATATAGAGGTCTGGTTACACAATGGGGATATCATGCAAACAGTAGTCCAAAGGGGGCAAGTCTTGTTCTCTCCAAAGATGCTCAATCTTGACATTGCAAACTTATTCTCCAGGTAGACAAGGATGAATATTTATTAATCTTTCCCTGAAGATGGCCACCTTTTGGACCTAACACCAATATATGATATCTATCGCTCCTCTACCAACCTTGTCTTGCTAGATTAGTTGGTAAGAGGGCAATGCTAGTAATGCGGAGGTTGCTGGTTCGATGGCAAAGCGCATGTTTTTTTTTTTCAACATGTGCATATGCTGGTCATCTCCAGGGAAAGATTAATAAATATTCATCCTTGTCTACCTGGAGAACTGAGTAATTTAAAATTTCAGGATGCAGAGTGGTTTGTCAAGAATTAACAATGTATTTTCTGAAATTTTAAGAAAATATTATTCCAATTTGACACCAAAAGCTTGGGAACCACTAACATCTCAAGACATTGCTTAACAATAGCACTGCCTCACATTAAGGGCAGGCTGAATATCTGATAATTAACTGAAGTTATTGTAGGAACTGTTAAATGTTTTACACCAACTTGAGAGACTTATCTATGTGAGAAATTTGTCAGTTCTTGGTGTGAAGGGAGAAGACAATACTACTTACTAGGTAAAAAAAGAAAAGCTAAATTGGGATGATGAAAAACATGAAAACTAATAAAATGACAAAAATGACATGCAAAAGTAGGATGAAAATTCCTTGACCAATGGGAGTATATCATCATGTGATTGCAACCAGTCATAAGTGCAATAGCTGCCATGTGATACATCTGTGTGCTGCCATGTATTTGGGATAACTCAATTTATCTTGAGTCAGTGGCTCTTGAAATGGTCCTTCAGGTGACACAGTCACCTGAAGAACATTTCAAGAGCCACTGACTAAAGACTTGGTATGATAGTTTGTTTGATGGGAATTTCTGACAAATGGCAGCTATTGCACTTACAAATTTGTTGCACTGATGATATATCCCTGCAGACACACGTTCTGCTTAGAGAATAGATGGGGTAAATACACTGTACTTAGTGAATGGAGAGAGGCATGCAACAAGGGGGAATGGCATGTGACAAGGGGGTATTTATTGCAGGACATGGCTATGGGGAAATGAAGGCCTATAGAGGGTATGTACTGTACTGACCCTAGTATAGTCCCACCTGTTTTTAACCTGAAATTAGCTTGAATTTAGGGGGTGGGATTATAAGAAGATCTCCACCTGAACATGAAACACATAAGCATCAACATTTCAGCCTTTCAGAACTAAACTTATTCCAGATATTTTTGTATGTCAAATGAGGTGTGTGATCAACAACAACCTGTAAATGAACTGAAGCATGAACCTAATTAATTTTGAAAAGAAAATCACTAGAAGATACTACCAAAATAGTAATGGTTTTAAACAAAAATTGCATGTTATCTATTGCCTTCCATCAACAAACTTATGGTGGGATTATAATAGGATTTTCTACTATTCTTCAAATTCTTTAACAACTTGGGGTGGGATTATAATCGAGTATGGGACTATACTCGGGTCAGTACGGTAAATGCAGACAATAAGTTATGGGAGAGGGGCAAAGTAAATGAACTGTTAGTCTATTCAGCAGTTAGCTCTATATAAGGTTCGACGGCATAATTATGTTATACCCTATGCATCTACTTTGTATCATGCTTTATTTAATTTACAGAATGATACAGGTGTGAAAGGGATAATGTAATTATGCTAGTCCTACATGTCTTGCCACTTGATGCCAAAACAGGACCGGGCTTGAACTGCATTTACTTTAAACACACATCATAGCACTGAGGCACCACTTACAATATACAATCATAGCCTTGATTTAAACCAATCCCATAATGCATTGCAACATACTTACTTTACTCATACCAGTACTTAGGGAAGTATTATAAAACCCATGAGACTGTTTCAAATTGTTTAAAATTCCCTAGACACTAACATTTTCTTGACTTAAAAATACACGAATGTGTGGGTATTTGTGGACTTAACGATTAAAAAAATTCATAGTAAAGTGTCCAGATGACATCACACCAACACGCTGCATGCATGTCTCAAAATTCAAAATAGTGGTATTTTCCTCAAGCAGACAACCTTTTGCTTTACATTTCAGCATGGGGCCCTCACCATTTTTTGTTCCTTTGATATTCCTCTGAATTTCTGTATCATTAATTTCATGTGATGCATTACCTTTGCATAGTTTCAAGTGCTTGCTCACCTTTGAGTTTGGAAGTTTCATCATTCCAACCCAGAGGGTGTTTTGAGTCAATCCCACAATGCACCAGTTTTGGGAAATTTCACCTAAACAGGGTCATGTGATCCCATAAAAATCCTATTCTTAAACACATAAAAATCCTTACTTCTATGCTCATTTTCACCAAAATCGCATAGTACTTAGGGAGATTTTTGGATGATTATGACTGTCCCGTGGTTCTTTAACTTTTGCACACGTTTTATCCCTAAGTATGGCATAAGTTTTGTACAGCAGTAATGGTGCATTGCTATGAATCATGGATGATTCAAATCACCCGCTGATTCAACCTGTTCATACAAACATGGATAACTTGCATTGCTGGATATCATTAGGACATTTTAGTATGAACTCAGGGAAACCGACAAGTCCCAAAAGCTCTGAATGCTTAATGCATTATGGGATTGTGCACAGCCTCCTTTGCGGTGTATAATAATCACATTGACTTGTGATTGATTATGGTTTGAACAAAAAACAGCGGACAGAAAGTCTTACTAAATGCAGTAAAATAGGTAACAAGGGGAACAGATGAGTTAGGCCTACATCCTAAACATTCTGAACAGAGATAGCCCAGTTTTTCAAAGTCAACTGTAGCTTTGCTAATTTAATTGGCATCTCAAAGTTGAAAGATCAAAGACAATGGATGCCAAATGGAAAATTTGCATTTTGTTCAAATTATTCTCATTTTATCCATTTCCTACTTTATTCACTATCTTAGGCAGCCTGGACTTCTCCTCTTAAGCCTAAAATATTCCCTGCCCTACGGTGCTCAGACCATATTCCTTTTAAAGCAATAATAGCATATTTTTAAGAGTGTGTTCCATTTAAAAAAAAATGAAATTTTTGCACAGTGGATTGGAATTGGCTAGTAAACGATACTGTTAATGGTAAAGATCAAAATTCGCTGTGTGTCGTGCATAAATGGGATTATTGTTAATTAGGTAATTAGTAATATCGGACCCTGTTTGTAATAATTTCAACGGCAGTGAAAATGTCATCCAATATGAATATAGTGGGCAATTACACATGGCACAAAAAGTATCTCGGATGTTTTTCGAACAGTACTGTGCCAAAGTCAGACCCATTTTGAAAGTTTCGAAATAACCATTTGTTGGCTAGCGTCTTGCCTTTCATTTAACACCCTAGCTTGTAAAAAAGCGTTTTGCAGCATGGTGAGTAGAACGCCCGAAAGAAACAAACCCCAAAACCAAAAGTTGCAGGTTTTGGGATTTTTCAATGGGCATTGCAGTGTATGGACCACGAACACGCGGACACAATAAATATTGCAAGTAGCTTTCTCGCTCATTCAGTCGGAACAATCTTGTGTAAAATCAATTACACACGGTATGTTGCGTTGTTACCACACAGTTGACCCATTGACAAATCCAAAAACTGCACACTTTTGGTTGGGGGGTTGCGTTCTTTCGGGCAGTCTATCTCAGCAATTGCACGTTTTGTTACAAGCGAGTGTTAAATGAAAGACAAGACATAGCAAAAAAAGTGTATTTTCAAAAACTTTCAAATGGTTTGCTTTGGCCGTACTGAGCGAAAAAAAACATGCCGAGATACTTTTGTGCAGTGTAGCTCCATGCACTTGTCAACGTGCATCTCTTAGCTGTTCTGTTGGTTCTACATGTCAAGTTAGGATCATTTTCTTAAGATGGTGTGCTATTTCATAATGGACAACAGAAATTTCACATTCCAGCGCCGGCATTGAATTAGGATCGGGGAATCCCCTCTGATCTAATACAAAATCTTTCTTTTATGATGCATGCACACTTTGAGCATTACTGTTACAGGTATAGTTGTACTAGACAATTACACACACAACTGTGGGCATAAATTCCACACATTTGAAAATTGAAGTCGCTCTTCAAAGATGCCGTTCCATTGCTTTAATTTCCTAGATCCTCCCTGAAGTATTTAATTGTTACCCCTACTTTCCCTCCATACCTAGGTTAGCCTATTCATTGTTTAGAAAAACAGTATTTGATTTTTTTTTTAAATCTCTCAAAATCCTCCAAATTATTTTAATCCAATTCGTTACCAGCTGAATAATAAATAAGAAAGATTCCCCGAACCCTTAGGTTAGTGTAAAAAATAAATAAATCCTCAAATAGGAATATATAAAAGCCATAGCGGTATAGAAGCTGGAGATTGACACAGGAAAATACATGTAGCAAAATGGTTTAGAAAACTTGTAATAAACAGAGAAAATGTGAATCCACATGATACAACATCGGATGTGATGCCCCAGGATAGGTTTGTGTAGTGAAAGAATAGATGGCAGGAATGGGTCAAAGGTAAAAAAATCTGTAACTAAGTGAGACTTTGAGCTAAATGTATCTAAAAGTAGAACAAAGTTTCTAGATCATGCTGAGATAAGGGCAAGGGATGGATTATTCTTACTATCTATATTAATAGGCCAAGTCTCTCTCTGGTGTGTCTGTTTGTCTGTCGGATTTTTTTGGAGTAGGGGGTGATCCCCCCCACAAAACTTGGTGTGGATTTTTGTAGTTTAGGCACAGCAAGACCAAGTATCGATTAGTAGCGGATATGTGCCCCACAAAAAAAGTTTTAAAAAGTGTACTTAAAAAGCCAGGGTGTATCACAACCCCCGGAGACTGGAGTGTGTATGGTTTATAGTAGCCTATTAGGAATGCCTTGTCATTTGAGCTTGGTTTGAAATGTTATTTTCAAAGAAGGGGAAAGAATGAAAGATTGTCACTGCATACAAATTCTTTGTAGCTGGAGCTGGTTGTTTGTGGCGCTGTATGTTTGTCGTGTATAGTCTGTCTTTTTCCTCCTGTCTTTTCGCCCTGTCTGTCTGCATGCCCTAATCATTAGATGTGTTGAAATTCTGTAATTCTACATCTTCTGCGACCAAAGAGGTAGGAAGAGATAATTAAAATCATCTGACTTTTTAAAATTGTAAACATTATTGTTACAAATGTTGCTTGTTAATTCATGAAAATAGTTGTGTTGTGTTTTCAAGGACCTTTGCCTGTAACTGACCTAGAGTAACCAAAAAGAATCAAATTAGGAGAAATTAATCAATATCCATCAAATTGTGAGTCAAGGTAGTAGTAGTATATTGATGGCATGGTCCTGCATGTGGTTGTGTATGAGTACTGAGGCAAATGTGGCGACGGCAGCATAGCATTTAGTCATAGAACCAAGCAAGCGCAATATTTAATCAGTAAGGGAAAAGAAAGAACTGGTAATTTCTTAAATTAATAACAGTCTTTTTCCTGTACAAAACCTATCGCACAAACATAAAAAAACACCCAGCAATGAGTTAAGAAATTGAACAAAGTCCCGGATGTAGCAATCGCATCATCAAACAAAGACTCATATAGGCCGAAATCGATTGACCGGCCAGCGACAATCGTTCTTTTGGTGTTGTAGGTTATATCCCGGTCATGGTCCCTTGTTCTGAGACCGACCCGGAATTTCTGATTTTGGTCCTTCCCTCTTCCATTATTCCTTCACTCCCTCCCCTGGACTTTTTCCCGACTAGAAAACAGATGGTGGAATTGGGTTAAAGGGGGCAACGAGGGTCCATCTGGTGTATTTCTGTGGTAGGGGTTTCAAATAGTGAGAACGAAATAGATTTCTACCCTTAAAGGGGCCAGTTTTTGATCCACAGCTGTCCCCCCGACTTCACCTAAAAAAGTTGGATACTTATCATCTGAACCGTTAGCCTTAGTAATCACATACCTAATACTTACTTGCAAATTAGGTCATTTCTGTAAGAAATTCAAAATTTTGTATTTTCTGTCTGTAACGGACCGAAATTACAGCACAGTGGCTATGGGACCGTGGGGAACCAAGCAATTGCTCATAACACAAAACCGCAAGATCGAGATCAACTCAAATTTCGTGATTAAGCCTTTTTAGGTGGGTGGGGGGGGGTGGGGGGGGGGATTATCAAGTGAACAATGAATAAAACAGAATGGTGCTGGAATCACGAATGCCACCTTTAACTACAGAAATGTCGTAACACTTAAGTGCCCAGGGGGTTCCATAGTACCCCACATTTGATTTTTTGCGATTTCTCGGTTTTACGCAATCAAATTTTCAAGGAGTTTTTTTGCTAATTGTCTGATTTATGAATACGCTCTACCTGATACAAAAAACATTAAATCGCCCACGGCTTCATTAGATAATTAGGATTGGGTCCCTAGACCCCCCCTGGGCACTAACGGAAGTGAAAAAATCAAGATATTTTACTAATTAAAAATTAAAGTAATTAATCTTGGGATTATTTGCTTAGATATTTACCTTAGGACGCAATTATTCATAATTAATAATAACTTAAATCAAATAACCCTTTTATATGCTGATAGCATCACTTCATATTTTTCATGAATCGTTTCTTAACTGTGTAAGTCTGGAAAATCTAAGGTGATTTTTGAAGTTTTCTGAGAAAAATACAAATAGGTAATGGAATTTGGCTATATTTTGCAATGATTATTTTTAATTGTTATTCTAGAGTATTATAGCTAATTATTTTGTGTCAAAACTTTATAATTGGAGTTGTGAGGCTGAGGATTGAAATATGCGAACCCTCTTTTTCGGAGAGTGACAGTTTCAATTGGCCATAGGTCTAGGTCAAAGTTCGATTCATTTTTATTGTGGGTATGTTCTTACGTGACCCCCAATTTACGTGTGTTATTGTCATTTTCAAACTCCCACGGGAAAGTGGTTATCTGGGTTGGGTCCTAGGAACTCCCCCTTGGGCCCTAACAGAAGTTTTTTTACTTGGGGCACTTTAAGTTTTTAAAAGTGAATCAAAAGGTGATTTTTGTATGCTTGTATTTTAATATAAACATAGGCTGAATTTGCTATTTACTCCATAGGAATTATAATTGTACAATTTTTGAAAAGATTAACTCTTAGCTTAATCCTTCACATGTGGATATTTTTGTATCAGAAAACTTCACATAATGAAAATAAGAATTTTCACATTTTTAGGACACCTGTTTGGTGTGAAATCTCTTGTTGCACCTTTAAGTATTTATGTACTGATGAGAACAAAAAAAGTCTGAAAAACAAATTTTGTAAAAAAGGTCTGAGGTAGCTGACTTCAAGTTGGGTTGTTTGGTTTTTCACATCTCATGAGAGGAACAAAAATTGCTCAATTCCTAAAGAAGTTTTCATAAGAAGAGTTTTCGGTTTACGCATTACTCAGAAAAATATGAGTACTTGGAAACTTTTAGTCTGCTTCATAAAAGTGTTTCTAATTAATAACCTATCTAAAACTCTTCTCAAAGCACTAAAAGAATCTAATATGACTGAGGATGTTCATATCATGCTCATGAGATTTCCATCATGGGTACGGCATTATTTTAAGCATTTTTGATCAGCGTAAGTTAAAGTGGGATTTCATCCACTTGGAAGTCCCAGGTTTATGACAGATGCAACAGTTATGTACCGTACATGTTTGTCAAATTTCCGCCTTATATTTTAGCCTAAGAGAAGTGCATCTTGTAGTGTGTACACACTTTGTGACTGGCTTTCCCTGAGAATTGCTTTTCTGCTATTTGTACTTCCAAAAAAAAATTGGGAGAAATGCTGCTGAATTGACCATAATGCCCCGACTCGTGTGGCTACTATTGCTTGTATTTGGAATACAAAAAAAAATCTGACATTATATCACCAATGTTGCAGGTGGGAAAAATTATTCAGTTTTGTATTATTGGACAAGCTAGTTTCACTATAGAATAATTTATAATTTTTCAATAAGTTATTATAACTGATTGCTAGCCAATAAATTGCTGGCAGGGGAGGTACCGAGAACAAATTCATGAAAATAAATTACTTTTGAAAATAATTGGCCAATGAAATTTAGGCTGGCCAGTTAAAAATAAGTTTAGCCTCAACTTGCATTATAACCTTTGGACTTATTTTTAATGTAACGCATTGCACTGTGTCAAATGTCATGGTTCATTTTGTAGTGAACAGACTCTAACTTATGAGGCCCCCTTTTGGAACTCTTACTCGCCCATTTGTTAACTGCTATGCATCTTAATTTTGTAGCTGTAAGCACAAACTTTAACATGCATATGTGCCCGCCTGGTGAAGTGCAAGGTGAATTTGTGCAAGTACTTTCTCAATAAAAGTGATTAAGAAAAATCTGGTTTTTAAATTTAAATTGCAATTTTTAGAATTTCCCCATGAACATGCCTATCATGCCTGGTGATATAGAGCTTGTATGTGTCCTGGCATTGATTGGTCAGCATTCAAAAAGTACGAGACTTATATTTGCTTTTATATTTGAAGGAGGAATTCCATTAGATGTGTAATTTGTAATGGTAGTTCAGCTTCGAGCTCCTACATGCGATTATAGTCCGCTTGAAGTTCATTGATGGTGTATAAATTATTTTAAATTTTTTTTTAAATGTTAAATTATTACTTTCATGACCATATTTTAAACAGCATTAAAATTTGCATTTGAATGAAGGCCGCAACAAGCCTAGTCTTGGCCAGTGGTTATCTTGAATATACCCCAATAACTTTTGCCATGCTATGTAATTATACTTAGTCATTTGGGGCCCTCTCAAAAACCACCGAACTTAAAATGTATTGAATTCATAATTACTGCTGATAAAAGAATATACACCAAGGTTGAAAGCATGTTCTGGACATTTCAAGTATCCCTGTCTTTCAAGGAGTGTTCAGAGGATGGTGTCTACCAATCCCATCAAGCATTGCAAATGTAGCCATACTTCAGATGTGTGTGTGTGTGTCACATGCATGCTGCATTTTGGCACAAGATCATATTTCTAAAAGGTACTCCTTGATTACAACAAATAATACCTTAATCCAAATTTGCAGTACTGTAAGCACCCCATATTTTTAGCTTGTAGGATATGTAGTCCCCTGCCAGAATTTCTCAGGCAAGATTGGAGTACATGCAGCATGATGTACACCTAACGGACGTCACCAATAAGTTCTTGACAAGCGTTCATTCGATTTGAAATGGTTGAGAAGGAATAGCTATACCGCGATCTTGGCTTGATGAGAAATTGAGTAGACAAAGACTGATGGAAAAACAATTCAGCCACACTATTTTGCAGAAGAAGAGACACCACACAGTTGACATTGATACTTTTATGGTCTGATGGTTTATTGAGTGCTACGGGTGAGGCTGAGGGTTTAGCCAATGCCATTTTAATGTTTCAAAAGAAGTTGTTATTATGATGTTGTGATTCATCAGAATGGGAGTTACCCTAATATAGTCCACTTGATGCTTTTCAATATTGTTACTGCAATGTATGCATGCAGTGATTAACTCTAATATACCAGGTGTTTGCTGAACGTTTTAAAGGTACCTGGAATTCAATGTTCAGAACGCCCGGTACTTAAGAGGAATATCAAAACAAAAAAAATTTTGAATGATCAGTATGGAATTAAGATAGTAGTATTATTAGTATTATTATGAAAACATTTCTATGGGGGCGCTCTACAAAGAAGAGGCCTCACAAGAAAAAACATATACAAAAACAAGATAAGACAAGGCCAATGAATTAAGAGAAAGTAAGCAACATCAGCGATTTGCATGAAAGTTTCTGCGTTATTTTGTGGGTATGTATGCACACAATTTCGCTGTAAGGCAAGCTCTTCTAGTGGTGGGTTTCTGTGTAATATTCCGTCCATTTGTAATAACCGTTGTCATCAGGCAGTATGGGAACCTACAACAAACTGCATTGTTCTAGATTAGGGACAGCGTCAGAGACACGCTCGAACAAACTTAGCAATCAGATGGGTGGCACCTACCACATGTGGAACAAAAATACAGGGAAACATATTAATTCCAAACAAACAAAACAAAACATTCAAATAAATCATCTTAGAAAAAAAAACTAAATCCAGAAAACAAATATTCAAAATAAAAATGGGCTCTAAATTCTGATCTGCATGTCAGAACCAGGCGTGGTGAGGTCAGTAATCTCAGCAATTCCGGTCAACAGGGACCACTTCACGAGGCAAACACCGATTTTGTTGAGCGGCATGCGCAATATCATTTAAATTGCTAAGACAGCTGCTGTGGGGGGGGGGGGGGACTCTTCAATCAAGCTGTGAAGCTCCCGCGAGTACGATCTGTCACCCGGGATCATAACAAAATATGGGGAGAAAATCCTTATTATAAAGTTCAGAAGTGACGTGTTTGTGGATGATATTTACAGAAATACTCAGTACTAACTGGATTTGATCCAGAACAAAGCTGTTTTATAGGTATAACAGTTACCACTCCAGCTGCTTCAAAACTAGTCTAGACTCATTCAGTTCTCAGACTTTTTATCTTTAAAACGGGGGATCATGCCACATACACTTCAGAGGGGAAAATCATCAGGTTTGGAATTCATCCATAATGTTGTACTCATTAGAAAAAACATACTGACTGAAAAAATCAAGCAAGAAACCATGAGAATCTAATGCAGTTAACCCCCGTCTTCCGGAGCCATTTTTTGTAAACAAAAAAAAACTCCCAAAGGAGGGTGGGGGTGGTTACCCCCCCTTCGGTAGACGAGGTTAAAGGCTAAAAAATGCCACATCAAAAATGTTTACCCGAATTTTTACCAACTTGGCTAAGCGTGCCAAATTTGCACCGGGAGAGAAATCACTTCATTTGTGCTATCAAAAAACACAAAATTCCAGTTTTAAATGGTACCATACTAGCAAGAGAAACAATCCCCATTGCTGGCTTGAATAGAATGTTTTGAATTCAATTTAAATACAAACAGTATAATGTTTTAATCGCTAAAATTAGCATTTTCCTCACCAAAATACGTTACGGAACCGTTGGACACTACAATTTCCGCAGAAGAATTGTGGCCAGCGTATTAGAGTAGACACCTAGCTGGCCGGCACATGAGAATTTCAGCGTAAGACACAGCGCACATGCTTGCATTCGGTACAGAGATTGCGTAAATACGGAAGTTATGATGAGCATAACTTTTGGTCTTTCATTCATCTTTTTTAAACATTTGGTACATTAGCGTATATCAGCTAACGTAAAGTTTATTGCCGCTGTACATGGACTTGGTTATTTTTTTCAACAATAGAATGCCAAAGTAAAGTCATCGGACTCGTCAAGATTTTTTCAAAACGTACCCCAAAACAGGATCTTACAATACTACAGACAAGAGCTCACACACAGTGTTTTCATCCCAAACGTGCGAAAAAAAATGTACTAAATGGATGAATTTTCAACGCAGAATTATTTACTAAAACTGTCATGAGTGAATGGTTGCCAGTTTCGGAGTTAGGTTAGAGTTTGGCGGTGTCATCCAAGGTCGACACGCGTTGTTTGTGGACAAGACAACAAAACAATGTGTGGATACTGGTATGTAGTATTGTAAGATCCTGTTGGAGGTAAGTTTGAAAATGTGACGATTGTCAGATGACTTCAAATTTGGCATTTGCTTATTGATTGTGAGACCAAAGTACAGTACAGCGGCATACCTTTCGTTAGCTGAATATACGACATGTCCAAATTTAAAACATGAAAAAGACAAAAGGTATGCATCAGCAGGAATACGTCATAGCCAAGCATTGCCGCGCTGCCTACGTGCGTACCAAGTGTTCACGCTGGCCACGATTTATGTGCGGGAAATGTAAGTCATTGATTCAACAAGTTTTCACGTTTCTTCACACAACTTTGACACTCTTATGCAACGTATAACAATGTATGAATATTTATTAATCTTTCCATGGAATGGCCAGCGCACGTAGTGTTGAAAAAAAAACCATGTGCGCTTGGCCGGATTGAACGGCGACCACCGTATACTAGCACGCGTATTCCCAATTGAGATAACAAGCAGGGTTGGCAGAAAGGAGCGATAGATATTTCTATAGGTCTAGGTCCGGAAGTTGTTATCGCCTTCCTAGCGGATACATCGGAACGGTATAGTACATTATTACAATTAAATATTAACTGAAAAAAAAAACTTATGATCTCTGGTTGGTGGGGTCAAGGTGAGGTCAGGTAGTGCCAGGCGCGATTGAAAATAAAATTACGTGCACACCCGGTTTTTCCTAAAAATGGCTGAAAATACAAAATTTTACATGGGCATGCACAGGGAAAATTTTGCATGCACAGAGCCAAAGTTAATGCATTTGTGCATGTAAAAAAACCCTTAAATCGGCACTGGTAGGCCCCTTGAAAATAATGCTGCAGTCTGTGTGATATGACGCGCTAGATACACGCAGAGGCTAAAACAATACCTTTTTTATTCTCTAAATACATGTATACACAGTACAGAATGTGTGCATATTGAACATGCAAATTAAAAGTCACATGCCCCTGTGCTTCTAACTGAAATTAGAGTTAATGCACAAATAACAGCACAGGGTAGTTTATGATTGAGAAATAATATTAATACTCGGATGACTTCGACTTATAATTTATACTTATTGAGTGAGAATTACAAGGTCCTAAAACTGCTCA
>JAMKCH010018325.1:0-23742 GCA_023653785.1 Ophioderma brevispina
TAATTAGCATATTTTACGCCCAAAATCTAATCAGGGGAGTCGAGAACTCGTGACCCGCTTTCTTTCCACCAAGTTTACATCCTCATAGCCCTTACGGAACTCTCAGATAAATCGTACACAAGCCCGTGAACACGGACGTCAGGCAGACAGAAAGCATGAAGACAGACAGACAGACAACAGACAGAAAAGTGATTACTAACTCTCTGCCGAACAAAGTTCAGGCGAGACAAAAAGGGAAAATTGGAAAAATAAAATCAATTCTAGTTAAGTGTGTTACTTATCCACTCTAAAAGAAGGTGTGTGTAAATTCATTATACCTCAGGATTCGAGACAATCTGAACATCTCTTTTCATAAACAATGTTGTTTAATATAGGACCGGTTTTATAACCTTTGTGTGTTGCAGCAGACCCCATACTGGCAAGTTTTCAAGGTCGCGTCTGACCCTAACCCCTTACTGAAAAAAAATCGACTGTGAAACAAATTACCAATAGGGTAATTCTATACCTATATTAAATTTGGAAAAGTGATTGTAAACCTGAACTCAGAGTCAGCCAGGAACCTTTGATTGAGGATTTACAATACCTTTTGTGATAAGCCTTGATTGTTTTGCGACAAGTTTGAGCAGTGGATGCCGCCATGGGGGCATGTGCCCCCACAATTTTGACTGAATTTTGCCAAAATTACAGCAATGTTTGGGTTCAAAATCACTAAATTTTGGCAATATCAGCGCTTTAGGGCCAAACATTTGTTTTTAAAATCTCCGATTTTTAAAATATTTTTCCCCCATAATTTCAATGTGTTGCCTCACAACAAATTTTACTTTTTAACCTCCGTTTTTCCCCCCCGAAAAAAGGAGTTCCTGGCGCCGCACTGATTTGATTACCTTCAATCCCTAAGGGATGTATTGTATTATTGTTTACAGTCTATGTGGGAGCATCCCCATAGTCATGTTCAGGCTTTAGGCCTATGTACGATATTAACAATTTAAAAAAAATTAGTCTAATCTTCAGTTTCAATGATACATTAAAAAATTTCAGAAACATGTCTTTATTGAACTAGCAATTGTAATGAAGAGCACGATCCTTCCTATTCTGACTTTGAACAATTTTGTGGTCTTTCCAGTGCATGCGCTAAAAGGACAATTTTCATTTCAACCAAATGTGTTTTTTTTTTCCTAAATCAACCAGACCAGCATGAATTACAATTTTTCGCAAGACTTGCTATTCCTTTCAAATTAGCTTAAAATTAACATTCATCCAAAAAAACAGTCACCTTGTGTCCTGCTTCAACATCAACGCAAACATGCATACACAAGCTTCATTATTTTGGTGAATTTGCAGGGGGCACAAGAAGCCCGAGTAGGCAAACAAGTAAATTGTAAAAAGGTTTCTCTCCACCTATAATTGAGGGGGTTTTCTCAATTTATGATGTACATCGCATCGTTCAACATCTAGGATGCCATAACAACCAGGTGACACAAGCTTCAGTGCCCCCAAATTTTATTTTCAAAAAAAAGTTTCCATTTTGAAATGATGGTACTAAACCGAATCATTGAATTGCTTAAAATTTAAAGTGACACAATGGCATGAAAACAAATTGACATAATGAAAAGGACCCTTACTGAAATCACTTCCACGAGTTTGAAAACAATTTGGATGTTTACATTCTGTAAAAACAGGAAGAGTTCCAGAGGGGGAGGTGGCAGTTTGTGGCAATTCTGGAACAAGGATGCTGACATTACTGCCAGCATTTACCAAACTTGAAAAGCATGTCATCAGCTCACAGACCATTGCTATTGTATATGTGCTAATCCTGGCTAATCCATCTTTCACTTGCCAGATCAATATCTTACTACAAGCCTAAAGTACAATGCCTGAATCCTGGTCTGAATGCTTTTGAATTGTGTCGCAAAACATGCTAGATACATACTGTCAGGGATGTGAACACCTTGCTTTTCTGTTCCACAAACTGCCACCTCCCCCCTGGAACTCTTCCTGTTTCTACATTCTTTTCAGCATACCATCGGTAAACTCAATTGTACATCCTGATACCGTTTGCAAAATTTCAACATCAGCAGTTATTTCCAGCCACTTACGAATATAATTGCCCAGTCGACCAGCAGAAAATTGTGGGGTCCTATGTTCGGATTCAATCAGGGTTTCATTAACCTGAGCATCTTCATTGCACAATTCAAATCTTACCTCAGCTTTAGTAGTAGGCAGTGAGCCTTGAGAATGTGCTGCAGAACTTCTACCACATCCTAGGCCCCACTCTTACTCCACCACGGCCATTAGCTTGGTAAGCGTAATTGCCTCTGGTACAGGATAGGGGTATGGAGCTTGTCTGCGTCCCCTGACCCTATGGATAGGACCTGCACCACCACGAGGAACATATCCGCCTCTGTTGATAATATCCAGATCTACCAGGTCCGAGTCAGTTTGCAACAGTGTTGGAAGTGCCTATGTCTTTCACCATCTTCTCAACCTCCTCATTTCCACCATACAGGTAAGCATTGTGTGTCACATCTGCTGAGAAAATGTTCTCATTATCCCATTACATTCACAGACATCCAACCCCGGTCAAGTACCCGGTGATTGCTCAATTGGCAAGTCTGGAAGACCATGATTATAATAACAAAGGGACGTCCTCAGACTTTGAACGTTTTGTGAGCAGACATAGAAAATTTTCTGAAATTCGCGTTTTCAGTGCAAATAAGAGCAAAAATTCCGGTGTTCAATATGGCCAAGGGTGATAAGGACAAAGTGGAAGCGATGGCCCTCAAAAATACTAAAACTAGACACTGGTGTTTGTAAGAGCACATATAAGTTGGGGGGAATTCCCTAGGTTGACCTCTCGACCCATAACTTTTGTAGCCAGTCAACTAATAATGCTTATGACCTACTTTGGTATAAATTGGATCAAGCATGTAAGTAGGGCGGGGGACAATGAACCCCAATTTGACCTCTCAACCCATAACTGTAAATCCTCAAGGTCAACTGATTAAGTCACACAATCATGCATTCTTATGTCTTTCTGGTACATTAATCTGTAGTGAAATAGTGAATTTGAAATGTAACATAATTTGAAGTATTTGACCTTTGATCAATAAACCATGGGTGAAGTAAATAAGTCATGATTGACTTCAAGTCCTTACAGGAAGGGGCTAAAAGGTTTTAATTTGACCTAGTTTAAATTTACACAGTAAATAAATTTTACCATAGTGACCCCATATTGACCTAATGACCCATAACTCTAAGGGTCTCGAGCAATTTATATGAACGCTCACCCGATTAGGTTACGTTACTTAATCTGTACTTAGTGATTGAAGGTAATGTAATGTGATTTTGATCTGGCTTATTTTTTTTAAAAAAATTTTTTAAACACGCATAAATAAACACATACAAAAAAATATTGACCTCTTGACCCATACACTCATTGTAGGCAGTCAACTAAATAATGCTTATGACCTATTTTTGATTAAATAGACCAATTTGCCAATCCCCGAAATGCATCTCGTATTCTCGTGGGTGCCCATTTCCATCCGGGGAACTTGTACCAGAAGGTCATGTTTACAAAAAAATACAATACAAAGACCTTGTACGTGAAGTTAATATTACAAAATTGTGAATGGAACAAAAAACGATCAAGGCACTGGTGTTGAAATCACGACAAAAAGTGCCATTTTAGATCGTAACTGTGCCCTACTTGTCACTGCCAGCGATTACACAACATTAGTTGCAACGTCACATATAGGTTAAGTTTTCTGGTAGTCTCATTACGCTCTTTACCGTATGTGTTTAGCCGGACTTGAGGTTTGGTACAAGTACCCGGATGGAAATGGGCACAACCAAGAGCTTTAGAGGATCGTGCATATGGTGTATTGGATCAAGAATGTGGAAGCGGAATTGCTCAGAAAGAACTAGAACTGGAGACATCTGAGCAGTCGAGGTAGTAACCTTGACCCTAAAGGACCATTGATCTTGAAAATAATTGTCATAAGGATTCATTCAGTCAAATTTCGGCTCAATCTGCGCATTTGAAAAATTTGGACCTTTACCCTCTTAATGACATTTGACTCGAAAATGTTTCAACATGTTAGAATTTCATAAGGATAATTTCAAATTTCGGCTCAATCCGGTAAGTACGTAATCCTGTTTCTGAAAATTGAAAAACAAAAGTTGCATAAATTGAAACCAGCGTTGAAAAATTCTCAAGACGGAATAATACCGAAAGCATGTGGGAAAAAGGGATGCGGCCCGTAGCGATTGCGTGTTCGCTTTTCTGTGTCTGCGAGCACTGAAATACCCGACCAATAACGTTCAATTTTCTGCTAGGTTCTATCGGGTGCAGGACCCAATACCATATATATCAAAATCAAAACATAGTAACGGAGTGATGCAAAAATCTCCATAGAACCTTTCGTTTTCTGGAGAGATTTGAGATTTGTTCATGCATCCATTGCTATGAACGGACTGATAAAGTTATATAATCGCGCAGTACTAAATTTAGGAAAAATACCTTCAGACCACACTGTGGGGAAATACTTTAAAAGGGGATGGCCCGACTTAGAATTATGAAGTGTTCATTTTGATAGATTGGCTTCACTCCACAACCCCATCTGTAAAAGTTCGCGCAGATATTTTCAACCAGTTTTGAGGCGAGAGCTAAAAATGCGATTTGTAAGCCCCATAGAGTACTGTGCTAAATTAAAATTGGCGACCAAAGGGCACATTTTCGCTCATAAATTCTAAATAAAAAGCCTTTGGCTCTAAGATTTCACAGGGTAAAGAGAAAATAGTAGCTTCTTCCGACCCAAAATGTTGACCACTTCCGGTAAAATATGGGGCTCTGGGGGACGAGGTATAGGATAGTGCCATGGAACCTTGAACGGACCCGTAGCTCAATCCGAGCATTGAAAATTTTGACTCTGACCTCTGAAATGATTGTATGAAATTTATAACTATGAATCTGCAAGCCCCGCATCAGTACCATCTCTCATGTACTAGGCCGTGATTTTTTGAAGATATTTTCAACTCGGGTCGGAAATGCCCCTTTAATGACATTTGACCCCAAACAAGTCGGATCACATGTGCGGTCGTGGTCATTGATGTTTGTGTCCAAGTCCTGTCAACATTGACTACAGAATGTGGCAGAACAAGCAAATTCAAATTTGACCAATACAAACTACACCCTGTGCTCTTTGGAAGAGCACGTTTGAGGGGAGCAATGAACCCAGATTGACCTCTCGACCCATAACTTTTGTAAAGGGTCTTGAGTCAATTCATATGCATGTCACACGACCATGTTACATTAATTATGTTAGAGTAGTGATTTGAAATGTAACATACTTTGAATATTTTTTACCTTTGACCCCTAAATCGTGGGTCAAAATTGATGCTCATCAAGTCCTACAGGATGCACTAAAGATTTTCTATTATAAATTTTAAACAGTAAATGAATTTGACCTCGGTGACCCCAGATTGATCTCTCAACTTCTAAGTTTATGAAGGTTCCCAAGTAGTTTCATATGCATGAGACATGTGACCATGGTACCTTGCATATGATATGTTTTATCATTTTTTGGTAAAATTGACCCTTAATGACCTTTGACTCCGATATTAAAACCTCATGTACAGCGGGAAAATACATTGTTCCAGGGCAAATAAAAAAATTCAACCATTAGTTCTGGAGATAAATCTTGAAACCAGAAATGACCTGTAAATGACCTTTGACAACAAAAATAACTTGCTTACATCGGGTAACATTGATACATATCTGAAGGTTATGTCACTCTACTATGTTACACTTATAGATAAAAAAAATATTTTTGAATATTTATGGTTTTGACCGAGTTTCCCTTCATGACCTTTGACCCCATTCCGAGCACGACTTTTGTGCAGGGCCATAAGCTGCTTTGTATGTATGAGTCACATGACCATGAAACTTTGCATATAGCAGATATGGATTTCTGAAGATTTTTTTTTCACATTAGGACTGGAAGTGCCCCTTAATGACCCAGATTGACATCTTGACCCATAACTTTTGTGAAGGGTCTCACGCTGTTTCATATGCATGAGTCACGTTATCACGCAATGTAATCTGGAGAAGCATTATAAAGAAAATCCGACTTGACCCCTGTGACTCCATATTGACCTCTTGACCCGTAACATTTGTAAGCAGTCAACTAACGATGCTACTGAACATTGCCATCCTATATTGTTTCTGTTATACTTCAAAAAATCCAATGCAGAAAAGTAAGCAAATCACAATAAGAGTTTGTTTTTGAAACAATTGTTTTATTCAACCACATGTGGTAAACATAAATAACAAGACTTGTACTGAAAAGTGATTGGCCTCTTGTGTAAAATTCTTCATACAGCAGTTTTTTTCTGTGTAATATTTACCACTTTAAAAATCTGTACAAAATAGAAAAGTTTGATAAAAATACACTTTACATTCTTAAATTCATTCTTCAGCAATAAATATATTAACTTTAACATAAACCAATCTGATATTCAGGAGCTTCAAAAGATAACTATAGTTGTTATGTTTTATGATATTTAAGTATACATATTTGCCGTTTTGTTTTTTCAATTGGGACTTCACCTGCACAGCATATTGCTTAAATTCAATGGTCTGTCAAACTATCTAGTTAAAACGCAGGTCGCCAAACTACTATTAACATCAAAATCGTTTGACAAGGGGTCATTTGCATGATTTGCAAACGACCAGCCATTGTCTTATTCCCTGCACATGTCTGCATGTTCAAATTGTGAAACTCAGGCCACTGATATAGCAATGAGATTCTGCGATGCCAGTAAAGTATAACATTTTTTTGAGGTCTTCGCTTTCTTTAATTACACATTTTGGATGATTTGCTATTCTTTAAAATCTGTTGGGATTTCTATAACTTTAGAGACCACGCTCTTTCAAACTTCATTTCATCGCATTTAATTCTTTCTTTTTTAATCCTTTCCCCCTTACCCTGCTACAATCACCCTTTACATATTGAAACTTCGATTTGTTATTCTGCAAACAATGCATATTTTATAATAATTTCAGGTAGTTTAAGACCTCAAAATCAGAGCGTTGTCAAGCGGCTATGGAAAAAATTAAGTTAATTCTAAACACTTAATTCAGTAGTTTCCAAAATAGGCAATTGTGTGTAATGGTCTGTATCTGATACTTTATGCAAAGCACTGGTGTCATAACATTAAACAGAAAGAATATTGCCTTATTTCTGGCTTTGTAAAATTGAGGCGCCATTCCCTCAAATATTTGAAGACTTTTTACCCATTATGGCCAAAGCATATGGTCTGAAGTTATTTCAAAATGGTGTATTGCGAACTTAATATAATTATCACGCAATACACCAAGATATGAAAACAGGCTGATAAAATATATCACTTGCCGTCTACCACAAAAAAAAACAAGGCGAAACTCGTATTTACGCGATTGGGTTAATTAAAATATGTCCCCGCCGAATGTCGCCATCACTAAAACAACGCGATAATGCAATAAAACACCCACCCCCTCCCCAACATCAGTGGAAACATGCAATTGTACTATCAACAAAACACTGCAACACCCTCAAACACTCAACCAAACACCCTCACCCCTCCCCAAACACTCGCTCCAACCCTCATCCCCTGCAACCTGCAAACATCCCCTCCCAACACCATGCAACCCCACCACCCTCTCCCACACCATTCATGCAAACACAAACACCCCTCCTTGCCCAAACACCCGAAACACCACACTCACCAAACACCCCGAACAACCCACCACCCACACCCAACACAAGCAGAATAAACACCCTCCCCACAATTACCCCGCAAACACCCAACCCTCCCCATGCCAGAGTAGTCTCAGTCGCGAAAGGAATTTGGGACCTATCCGAATTACCGTTTCAGAGATACAGCAATTACGCAGATTTAATGGCTCATTTGCATGACCTAAAGCCGCATTATATCACATACTTTCAAATTTGCAAAAAGATTGTGCCCTGAAGGCTTTCATGCAGGGCAGGATTTTTGAGTATCCAATGTACCGTGTCAAAAATATAGCAAGTACGCTGCTTGATTTTTGGGTGGGCAATATTAGCTCATTTGCATACTCAATTGCCCCGAAATACGCCCAAAATCTAATAGGTCGAGAACTCTCAGCACGCTTCCTATCCACCGCAAGGTACATAATTATATGCCTTACGGAACTCCAGAAAACTTGTACACAGGCTTTGCAGGGAAAATTTTCATAAAGTATGCCCAAATTAGATACTGAATTGCATATTTTAAGCCCCAAAATCTAATCAGTAGTCGAGAACGCATCCACCCGCTTTTTTCCACCAAGTTACATCATTGTCGACCTTACAGAACTCGAACTCGTATTATACAACAGGGGTTAACATTTTTATCAAGGACGACATGGGGAAAATTTTAATAAATTATGCAAATTAGATCCTGAATTAGCATATTTATGCCCAAAATCTAATCCCGTCGAGAAACATCCACCTGCTTCTGTTCCCACCAAGGTACCATCATTTGTCGCCCGTACGGAACTCAGATAAATCGTATACAAAATGGAGTTTAAACATTTTTATCACGGTCACAGAGTTTTACGAACGAACGAATACGGACGAACGGACGCTGCTTCATTTCATAGTCCCATTACGAACTCGTTCGAGGGGCGGGGACAATAAAAGGAACTGAACTAACGGTTCAGAAAAAAAAAAAAAAAATGTGACCTGTTGAAAAAGAAAATGTTACGGAATTTCATTAACCATGTCATCTATACATTGTGGACCAATCGTATATTATCCTAGGGGGGGCCTGCGCACCACAAGCCGTAAATCACGCACCTATGAACCCTTGCCGAATTCCTTCTGGGTAGGCCTTCTGCCACTCAACCCTCGTGAGCACACATAAGATCGGCCTTTTGAAGTAAAGGCCACTTTACATCTTCAAACCCCTTTTCATACCTGCCACCATTGATTATGGTAACACGATGGAGAATCTTAAAGACACTATCAGTGATTTGCTAAATCAGCAAATTGAAAAAATCATCAAAAACAAGGTTGGTTTGTGGATGGTATGTAACAAGTACATGTCTCCTAACATACCCTGCAATGATAAGACCAGAAGCAACCTAATATGGACAGAATCGGAGATTGAGTCATTACTGTCCGTTCGTCCACAACTTACTACAACCACGTATTGAATGGAGAATCGATCTTTAACACTGCCCGTTTTTCTCATTCTTTCTGTCAATTCAACAGCGGCAGAAAGGTAACGTATGAGAATTCTACAGACTTATCCTTCACTTGAAGCTATTCCTGCAAGTTTTTTCAAATATTTTTACAAATCAACTGATAGTGTTCTTAAGTTCTACCGTTTGCCCTTTGTTCCAGCATTGCCAACACTTGGTTACGCCGGTTTCACTTTCCAACGATTCCAACAGACTTTGATGGTCAAAGTACTGATGTGCTGAATATTTTGATTACCAAATAAATTTCCTCAATCAAAACAAGTCTTTTGGTGCCACTTAATTTGGTCAGGCATTTTTGGGGCAAAACACGCTAAAAATTACAACATGTCCATTTTTTACAAACCCTAAAACTGGCCATTGAGCAGATGTTGTCACTTTCAAGTGGCTATTCGTCGCACCTTCTGAAAAATTTGTTTGCAAGACTGGTTTTGCATGCATTTGAACAGCAACTCTCTAAGTTGCCACTATAATTTCATGGCCGCCTATCACAATGTACAACTCTAAAATACTCCATTCAGTGTATTCTCCTCTCAAATGCCAATTCCCAATACCTATTCTGCGACTTTGTACGTGTCAATATAATGAAATCTCATTTAATATTAATGGCAAGCAATTTTTCTCCCCAACGATGCTGCCATCACATTTGATGAACACAAAAATGATAATAAAACATCCCCACAACCTCGAGAATGTTTAGTAAAGTCTCAGTTTGGCAATTAAGCTGTAATGCTACAAATGTTCACCCACCCCCCCCATCTCAAAATCCCCGCACAGAATACCTTACGGATAAGAACCAAATCCAAATAGTGCTCTGTAATTATGTCTCCACCAATGTTTCCTCGTAAAATCTAAAAGCCGAGTAAAAAAATATTCTAAACTAAATGATGGGCTTGAAGATTCTTTTTTCCCCTGCCACCTTTAATTTTCTCTCAAGGGTTACTAAATTTTGCTTCAATATTGAGTCCTTGGAGGAAAATAATGGTCTTGGCTTTTACGCCTTTTTGCCACAATTAATAGTATCAGATCAACCTAAAAAACAAAGCACAGTTTAGAATGTTATTCAGCAACATGCAATAGGCGGCCGTTGCTGCCTGAGTTGGCGTGGTGTGGTACTGTAAACTTCTCCAGCATTTGTTGACAGTCTTGCAACTCCTGTGGTCACCTATTCTTTCCAGCGACCTGGCTGCGCAGCAACATGCCCTCACGCTGACCGGGGGATGACAGGAGAGTCCGAGGCAAGTTTCGACAGGCCATGAGTAAGCTGTGGCACGGTCGCGGTCACTTACAACAATCTCTTCGTCATCTGTGAGAAAAAAAAGTAAATTGGTTGTTAACCAATGGCAAAGTATATCTATTTTCCACTTGCTACTCTGCGCCAGATGAAACTTGAGTTATCAAATATCTAGAATTCCACTACATAAGTCTAAGTGAACCATACTTGATTTGATTGGCAAACACAATTGTTCAAATTCTCATGACAAACCAAATAAACAAAAACTATCAAAGTCGACACAGTAAATATAATCCAAATCAGTTTTCAAAAACTAATACTACATTCCTGTGTGAATTTTACCAAAATCAACCTTCATTGCTGGCAAATCTTACTTTTCTTAAAAACCTAGTTTTCCCCGTCTTTCTCGTGGAATGGGCACAAATGGACTGAACAAACAAATCATGACCTTTGTAAGGCTTATATCTGATTTGCGAGATATGCTCTTGCAGGTCTCACAAATAGTATCACTTATGTCGCCACTGCTTAAAATAATTCGCAAAATAGAGAATTTGCATGGTGTCAAACAGTGTACATGCAAACTGACCTTTTAAATGTGCACCATTGAGTTGTACTATTCCTCCGTCTGAGACTTACTATCCAGAACTGTTGCGTTTTGGCAGGATTGGCCCCTGCTATTAGCCTGGCCGTAGCCTGGTAGAGGTACACCCTGGGTACTGCTGCTTTTATTACTGTGGAAAGTTTTCTGAGGCAGGCCAGATCCTGCTGGAAGGCCGACAGCTCTGACGGTACACCCTGCTGTACGGGGTTGGAGCCCTCGGTTTTGTTTTTGCCACACTGTGTACGAGTTCTGCAGCCAGTCCACACTAATATTGGCATGGCCTGTAAAAGCACAATTGATTGGGGGTGAGTTTCACTTGGAAGTATAATGTAAACTAAATTTCTCTACAGATTTCGGATGCAATTAACCTACTCACTTTCCCACCTGACAGTACTTATGGTCTGTTCTACATCAGATGGTGTTTTGATTCCATCCACAATTCACCACTTTGGGGAAATTTCACCTCATAAAGGTCATGGACCCACTAAATTCCTATACACGTAAGACCTTTGACCCCTACCCTCATTTTAGCCTACAAACATTAGTAATAAATGAGTAATTTTTAAAATGAGCATGAAATGTCTTGTGTTTCTTGAACTTCTTAAACACTGTTTACTAGAGTACAGTATCAGCACACTGCAATGCATTATTGGTTGATTCAAAACACCCTCTTGTCTAATCAAGTTTCAATATCTACCAAGTAAACTCAATTTATGTTAACACTGAAATTCCTACAATTGTTTTAAAATGCACAATTACTTCTTGCTTATTTTCCCAAATCTTACTCTCTAAAATAATATTATTTGAGTTACTAATGAAAATGGGCTACTCAGCCCAAACAACGATTATAGTGCATTTACTTTCCTCGAGTCAGTGACGTCAGTGTTTTAATTCAACGGGCATACTCCGCCGCGTATAAAGGCGTCGCTGACTCGAGGAAGATAAATGGACTATAAAGCATTTTTCTCCATGGAACACATACAAACTTACAATATAGATAGGCAGAACCAGGGGGAGTAGGCACGACCTGCTCGATTGGGCATTGGGGAATTTGTGGCCACACCGGTAATTTGTGGAACTGTTACGTTCATCTACTATGGCAGTCTCTTCCTCAGTGGACATTACAAAATCAACTCTTAAACTTCCTTCAAATGATCTTACTAATATCATGATAATTAGGGGAAAATTATTATTGTCAAAATCCGTCGAGGTAAGTGGATTAACCTCGCTGCAAAACAGTGTAATTTCCAATAACGGTCATTTAAGATTTAAATATTTGTGACCAGGCCTAGTCTTAGTCAAGTTGTGTGGTACCGTTTGATAGCGTAAGAGCGGCACTCCTACGGTAAGTCTTAGAAAAAGACTAGCACCGGAAGTTGATGCCGTTTTGACTTTATGTGCTTTAGGTTGGCATGTCCTACCCCCCCCCCCGGAATTAAAACCGACATGTGAAAAGACAGGCAACACTAGAATTAACTTGTGAGGAAATACTCTGGTGGGGTGATTAATCATAATCTTAAACTGTGGCCCGTAGCCAAATTGCTATAATCGCTGCCAGAATTTCTCGGGCAAATTGCAGTATGCGCAGCGTGATGTGCGCCACCCCGTTTTTTTTTACACAAATAAGTTCTTGACACGCGTATGCGATTTGTACTTGGTCAGGTGGCGTGCGCCTATACCACGTTTTAATTTACCACACTACATTGCTGACTTTCCGGCTTGCCCGAGAAATTCTGACCGCGATTATAGAGACTCTACAACTTACTAATTACCAGACAGAAACTGCAACTTGAGGCTGCAGCTTAAAAGTGCCATTTTGCAACACATTAAAAATTACAAGCTGTGTGGTTCAATTGCCCATGTTAAATGAACACAGAGATGAACCATGGAGAGCGTGGTATTCAGGTTTGATCAATATCTTGTATACAAATTAATCCTAATTGGGTCCCAAATAAATCCAGCAAGTGGCCCAATGGCCGGTTTCACAAGAATTTAGTCCTGGGCTGAAACTTTTACTAAAAGAAACTCCTGGACTAAGTCCTACAAGAAGGACCTCTAAAAATTCATCTTCTTTCCTATAGTACTTTTTCTGCCTGAAATCCAAAATACAGGTCGACACTCAAGCTGAGAACTTACCTGTTTAAAATTGTTTCTTTCTATATTTTTTTTAAACAAATTAAAGGGTCTTTCTGGATGGACTTAGTCCGGGCTTAAAAGGTCCATGGACACCGCTGAGTAGACATTTCTTAATTGTCTACATTTTTCCGTACCTCAACATTATCCGGATCATATCTCAAACACCATATTTCCTAAAGTGAACAGCGGGAAAATTGTTACATTTCAAGGATAAATATACCCAATCAGACAGGGCCTTCTCCTGTTTTTGCGAACGCGTATCAAGATGCTGTATTTGGATTTGAACCCCGTTTACTGACGATCAAGTAAACAAGTTGTAACAAAGCCACACGTGGGCTACCGCACCGCACACTCAGATATCTCTCCTTGGTCGGTTTCTTTGTCTGCGAACTTGAATAAAGCTATATTCTGTTCTGATTGTCCTTGTCGGTATGCGTCGCGCGTGCACCCGATCGACAATACAGCCGCAAATATTATCGTAATTTTAGGCACCAAATCAGAAAATTATTCCATATGATACAACCCCGTACGACGCATATCCGAGAAGTCAACTGGTCTATTTCTATGGTATCGTATGCAATGAAAACTGGGCCACGCTCACGTCCGTTCCACGATGACTATCATGACGCGTATCGCTTAATTTGTTAATTGGACGTCACTTCTGGGTCACGCTTGCCAGCGCGATAATCACTTTCATTTGGAATTTCCTTTGAAAGCTTGTCCAAACACATGATATTTATAACCCATTTTTTAAATAAATTACTGATTTTTTTCTTTGCAAGAATATTTTGTATGCAGATTTTACTTGATACCACTACATACTATGAATGAAAACATTTTGGGTGGTATTATAAGTATGTTTAAGCATGTCCTACTGGACCTTTACTCTTGGTCCATCCCTAAGTTTTTTGGTGAATACCCACCAATGAGATAGATCTTGGCCCCAAGACAGCTTGCTAAACCACCAGATCACTTGTGGAAGAGACTCATAGAGAAATGGGTTTCTCCACTGGAAGGAAACCACTACAAATCAACTTACTTTTCCCCAGTTACATTTTTTTTTTTTTAAGTTGCATTTAGTTTGAGAGGTTCTATATAAAAGGTCGACCTTTGTATGAATATATCATTTAACCACAACACGGAGCCACTTCCTAAATAAACAATTTAGTTGTGATTTTCAATTTTTTGAATTCTCAAACTTATACATGAACATGGAAGGAATGAACCATAATGGGCCTTAAAGGGGTGGGGTGACCGGGCTAATGAAGGACGTGGTGAAGTGATGATGCGTAGGGAGGCGAAAGGGTGTTGGGAGTACGTACCTTTTGGACCTTGGCCTTTACCACCTGCCGTAAACCAGGTTTAGATTCCTCCAGATTAGTCTGTGAATGTAATAGGAATGAACTTAGCAGGGTAGCATAAACACAAAGTATCACTATTGCATTTGTGCAGGTGATACTTGGCCATGTGTTTCAATGTGGGCAGTTTTTTGTGACAATGCCATGGGATCTGGGATGTTAAAGGCTCTAGCTCCTTCATGAAACCACAGCCCCTACAAAAGTTACTTTATTTGAAGCGTTACTATATAAATGATTCCTGAAATACAGTTGAGAACATCTAAGATTATTCCCTAGGGAGTTCGCAACCACTAATGTGCAAATATGATGAAAACGACTGTCATTTTAAACACACCTGGAATTCAAAAGTTGTAGCAAGCCTTTTGTAATTGTCCAATTTGGTATCCTTAAAAGCCACAAGCTTTCCATTGATATATAACTTTATAGGTACAATATTAGCAAAGTAGTTTTGCGCAATGCTTCCAATTGCCAATTTTACCATTGAAATTCAATGTTAAGCATCGGCCGGGCATCGCTTGCATAAATGTCAATATGAGCCCAACAACAATTAATCATTTGATAATAAAGTTTTCTGATTATAATTCTGATTTATAGTATTGTTGTAGATAATTTTTTTAGAATCTCTTAGAAGAAATTAAATTTGTAAGCACATGGCCCCTGTGGGGTCATTTTTCATGAAATTCTGCGCCTGCTCATCCTGCGCCTGCCATCCTCCACTCCATTTTAACTTAAAAATCAATTAGTGGAATATGATTATCATTATTATCAGAAAATCATCACTTGGAATCTTGTTGCCCAGCATTTCATGCTTTAATTTATACAAATTTAACCATGTGGCCTGAAAATTTTTTAATAATCCAAATGATTTAAATGATACAAAAATATCGCGCCATTACCAACTCCACCTATTTACTGTCCCAGTTCAAAACTCATGGCCATATATCAATCGGGCCCATATATAGTAAATTATTAAAATGCAGAGGCCAATAATCATAATTTCAAACCTCTGCAAACAAATATTCAATTCAACAGGAAACACATTTACAATCCACACTAAACGAGGCCCGGATTTCGTTCTACTTTTTGATAACTTAATTTGGGACTATTTGACCTTAACACTTCAGTGTCTGGTAAATCTTTTATGCCATTTATCACAACATCTTGCTTGGCCATGCATGATGTAGTTTCTTGAAATTTCTTCTGGAAAAATCCAAACTAGCACACAGCCCAAAAGACATTAACATCATTGCATTTTTAAAGCTCCTGCTATCAAAAAATAGGCCACAAGGCTCTTTAACGATAAGGAAGGACCCCGCGCCCAGTGGCATTATTCCTAGGATAAGCGCTCGTGACCATTATGGGTCCCATGCATGCCGCCCCAAGAGCCGTATGCTCGAGGCTGCTGCACGACCCCTACAGTCCAGACGATTTCTAGAATAATGCACTGGGGCAAGGTTTTTTTTATCCATCATACACTTGCGCGACAAAAACAATGATTATTTAATTAACTATTACCTACAAATTATTCTAAAGACCGGTTTCAATGAACCAATAAAAACGTAAAAACAACTGCGATCATTTGACAACTAAAGAAGGTCGTTATTAACACCATAGATTTGAAATTTGAATGATGGCGCTAATTTTCCATCACGCTTGACAGATAGAAATTAAAATCTCCCCTGGCATAGACCCTTGATAATAGGTATGAATACGTGTTAGCCTGTTAACGCTCACCCTATGTATATATATATTATCTATGGCTGGTGTTTTTTTTTTTCTTTCAAATAGTATATGGGTTTGAGTATTGTTCAAATAGTCCTAGTGCAGATTGTTTGAAATGAGGCATCCAATCGCTATACTTCTACGAGTGTCATCCGCTTGGAGTAGCTTCCACGTTGATTGTTTGACAGTGTAACATAAGCCTACAGAAAGCTTTATTAAGCAAAGCAATAACTTGGTTTCAGCTTAGACACTAACACTATTTTCCAACAATTTATTTTTCCCCGACTATCCTGACCCGATCTACGTCAGTGCTGTCTTTCCTCCACGGTTAAAAAACAGGGAAAGCAATGGAAACTCCCCGTATCGCGGTGAATACAAAGTACGCAAATTTGTAAAAGATTTCAACACGGCCATCACGAGACACTATAGCACTGTGCATCTCGCATGACTGTTTTATTTTGCGCACATCGTTGTACACGTCGAATGTTCTCCTCGCTAAGTTAACGTGTCCAAATTATTATTCAGCATTTTTGTAACATCATATTGGAATAAACGCATATTACGGTGTCCATAACCCTGAATGTTTTTGACACCATAGAAATTTTATCCGCTTGCCATCTATAACGATTGACCCATAAAAATGCAATCACTGCCGCTGTAGTTCAAAAGTATAGTATACGCAATTTAACAGTTTTACTTCATTTTTCTCATTATCAAAAAGCAAAATTAGTGAACATCTTATCAATATCTCCTTAAATCACCTAACAGTACTTAAATGGTACTAACACCATAGAGTATAATAGGCAATATTAAGTTCCGGTTGAGCAAACCTTTTTTTTCCAACACCCACCAAAGAACATTATATTCCTTTTGTCATTTAAAAGCTGTGCAATACGTTACAGTTTTCAAAAACCAGAACCTGGTAAGCAAACACCAACTAGCGATCCACATCCCCTCAAACACACACTATGTTCCATCCAAGACTCCAACATTACAAAATTCAAACCACAACACAAAATAAACAAAATCACAAGTGTAAACCAGTAACTTTTTAGTAGTCTTTCTATAATCCAGGGGTCAACAATAGTTTTGCAATGACCTGACTCCAAAATGGGAGCAACCATGGGAAACTGAAACTTCCAGTTGTTCTTTTCCCGTTTGTAAAAGCCACATGACCTGGGAGGTTAGGTATGGACAATTCTTGGCTTTGTATTTTTCAATAACCCGTTGCAAGTGAATTGTTCAAGTGCTTCACCAGGGAAAAGGTCATGCATGCGTACGCATACAACTATGCATCTACATTCCATAATATTCCGCTCGTGTTTCTAGTTTTTGTCAAGGAACCATCAGTGGGAGGGAACTTTTGTCGTCCGCGTGCAATGTTATCAAATCTTTTGTTCTTCTGCTTCCGCGTGCATGTTATCTAAAATCTTGTTTCTCGCGTGCATTTTATCTAAAATCTGTTCTCGCGTGCATGTTTATCTACATCTTTTTTTCTCGCATCATGTTATCAATTATACACCTGCACTGCCAAGGATTCGTGAAAAATAATGCACGCCTTCAAAATAGATAACCTATCTAGCTCTAAGAAGTGTATACAATTGATAATTACAAGCTTTTACAACTTGGAATCTGTGAACTTCCCATTTATGCCAAAAAAAATTGTTGTGTTGCCCTCCGCGACCTACCCAAAATCCCTGAAATCTCGGGTCGGTATTTTTGGTTTTTTAATCTTGATTTTGGTCTATTTTACCTGTTTTCCGTGAATAAATGTTACAAACAAACCAACCAAACGGCAAATCACAGACTAGCCTCGGATTTACCCTTGCACGGGCAAACACTCACTTTCTTGGAATGACAAGGGGAATTAGGAATTAATTGTGTGGCAAGATCAAATGTGCGAGAAACACAAGGAAAATAAATTGGCCTTAGTACGGCTGTCCTTATTTACCGCAAACCGTATACTCAATGATACATATACAATTCGACAACAACTGTAATATTACATTTAAAAACAATTTTGACGTGCAATGGTACCAAAAACTTTTAATAACCAAATATAAATTAACCATTTGAAAAAAACACCAGTTGAAAAAGTTTATTAATGAAACACAATAAATTTCTCCTTCTCTGAGCAAGCGAAAAAATCAAATATTGCAATCAATTACACTGTTCACAAACGTCTGTCCTTACACTGTCAGCACATCTTGCAGCGCGTAATGACATGGCTGATTTCATGAACACGATGCACGATTGAAAATCCTTCCTACGGTAGTTACGCGTTGTGTTACAAAAGCTTTGAAAGGTTGCGAGTTGGTTTTCCAGCTGTGTTACAACTTCCGATTGAAATGGAGACTTTTGATAGTTTGAAGAAAGAGTCCTTGAGTAAATATACCATTGTTTTATTTTTTCTGCTGCGTTTTGTTTTCTAGATGCAACGTACTCGCAGAAAGCAAGGGCCCATTGACAAATTCCTCTGGATCGTGTTTTAGCTATTCACCTTTTTAGTGGTGGGTGTTTATTTGAACGAAATATGCATATGTTTGCCTAATTGTCCCCAAATTTGGCAATAAAATGATTAAATTGTTCTTTTTTTTTTTGCTCTTTGGCTCTAGAGGTAAAATTGGTGTTTGTGTGGGCTCTGAAGCCGGTGGTGGGCTCTGAAGCCGAGTGGTGGCTCTGCTGCCCACCACCGTCCACTGTAGCCATAACATCCTCAATTAACAATTGATGCACTTTGAATGTGCGTGGCAATGAACATTGTGCATCCTGTAAGATTTTATTAAATGATTTTCTGAAATGTGCCCTTATGTGCCTATAACATAAAAACAAAATTTTATACATATCATACATTCGAAAATATAATTTCCCTGGAATAAGATGGTAATGAGCACTAATGACAATAATTGTTCATTACTCCTAAGTGCTCTTTTTTGGCCCCCCTAAAAATTAAAAATTGTGTTTACCTATAATTTATTCGACAACCAATCTATTAGTCCATATTTTGAAATATGTGATACAAATTACAATTCAAATATGATTTTAGTTGCACTCTAGTATAAAGTGCTTCCATTTCTTAAGAATACCATTATTTCTTAGTTTTGGATGCATGTTCAATAACTCTTTCCATCTTTTAACACCACCTTTAAGAACCAGGGCCGGAAATTTGACGCGAACCCGTGAACCGGTTCGCCTGAAGTTTCGCCCAAATTCACTTTGCGAGAACCAAACGGGTTCGCGCAAAATGTGTGCCAATCAACAATGATCAAACGATAAAATAGGCACCGATTTTTGCCGCGATTTAACACGGCGAAATTGCGCGGGCCTGTATTTTGAAATGCGCGAAAATGCACGATTTTTAAGCAAAAATCGCGAAAATGCTTTTCCTTATGTTTGCCCTGCTAGTCTACCAGGAACACGAAAAAGTTTTTGCAAAAACATTGCCTCAACTTCCAAAGTTGACATCCTAGTTCTTATTTTTCTCGGCTGAAAAATGTCGAGAAGCACATCATTACACCTGTTATTATTTCCCATTCCTATTCTGAATAAAAAATATTTGAATAGATGTAGATGTCAACGCCGCGGGCTGAGCCTTTGCATACCGCATGTACATAACCGAGAATAATTTACTTTCGACGTGGGAATACCAGTGGGCATTGGGAATCCCCGGCCCCGGATGACGTGACGGTTTTCCACTCTTGCCCTGAAAGTGTCCATTTAAGAGTTGTTATTTCATATCTTCCGCATTCCTACCGAGTCCTAATTGTTTTAATTCCGAAGAGATATACCAGAAAAAAACCAATTATGACAAAGACCGATACCGGCGCGTTGATATCATGCGTCAATATTTTCGTTTAATGCACCGAAGCGCAAAAATGGAGCTTCAATGACATAGGTCGTGTTCAACGAATCGGTTAGAGGTAGGGTTTCTTACACTAGGATTTATAATAATTTGGACTATATTTGCACTTATTGAAAGCTTGGTGATCCTCAATTTTTCGCCAACGTTTGCATAATTGATTTACCTAAAATCAATCGTTTGTGTTTGTTTTAGGCAAATTATCATTAAAAAAGGTGTTTTTATACAAAATCATGAAAATTCGCGATGGACCAACCAAATCGTGATGACCCACAAATATTCGCGGATTTTTTTTCGCGAACTTCCAGTGCCTAGATAAAAACATTACAAAACCCTTGATTTCATGTGAGTATGTCAATTTCAGCATTTCATTAGGCAACAATTGGCATATTTTAGAAAAACGATATATTATCCCATGTGATATGTTCATACCAATAAATATTCAATTTAAATTTTTTGAAAAATTGAAAATATTAAATAAATCTATCCAGGGGGTATCGCGGAGTGAGTTCCTTTTAGTGTTTTTACGACTATTACACGCCCCTTCTTTATTTCAATATAATTGTGAATGGTTTTTGTTAGGTTATCGCAAACAAACTCTTCTATGAGAACCTAAAAGCTGAGAACTTGAAGGTTCCAAGGTTTCTCCTCGTCAAAGGTCCTTTTGCGAGAACCTGAATAGGTTCTCGCAGCCCTCCGACGATGTCAGGGCCTGAGAAAATCTCAAATCTATTATTTGGATGTCTCGGAGGTGTTCCCCAGCTATGTAATTTGTTTTGCTTGGCATTTACTGAGATTATTGGTAACCTTAATAACCAGGGTTAACTTCTTTAAACTCAATATTTACTAGTACAAAATGTTATTTAAAGACGGCTTTTGGGAAATAAACTCTTCTGGATAGTTTTTGCAAATTAAATGAAAGTAGTGATGATTACTAAAATAGATGGTAAACAATGGACCCAATATAGATCTTGCAGGAGTCCACAACGTGCATTCAAAGTATTCGAATTGCCATGAGTTCTATTTGACCATTCTAGGTATTCCTTAAACAAAACCCAATTCTATACTTTGATTACCACCAAATTGCCGGGAAAAAAAAAATTTTTACACAACAAACCTTTTCGGATGTTTTGTTTCCGCCGCGGTAAATTAAATCAAATGAGGTCGCCTCAAGCGTCTTGCCAACAGAATCACACGCTCCCACGCATAATTTCACAACGCCACACTGCGCCTCTTGCGCTGTCTTGCGCCTATATTATTCATATCAGTTCGCAATGTTATGAGGCCCGCCTACTTGGTGGTAACAAAGTATGGTAACTACGCCTCTGATGTTCAAGTTTATAATAGAATATAGATCATGGATTAATGGTACCAACGACTTTCCAATTACCCCAAGTGTTGTTTTTCTCTTTCTAAGACATTATAAATCATTAACTTAATGATTGCCATAACTTGAATGATTTTATCATGATTTCAAATTGGCTTGTCCTTTCAAATGACATTTTTTTTTCTTTAAAATTTATAACAGTGTCAATACTAATTCATCAAAATTTTGGAAAACATATGGTTGCAAATAGTGGAGGTTAATTGGAGTACATCTTGACAACACATTGGATTGGTTCATAACTGCATGGATTCTTGCAGTGCATGTGTGGAATGCTGGAATGCTTTTGAGTTGTTCACTGTTTAGAAAGTGAATCACAACACTAAATGCCTTCCCCGGCTGTTTTTTACAGGTGTGTTTACACTTCAAAGAACATTGCAACTGATTTTATATTCTTCAGTTGGTCAAAATATTTTAATATCTTCATGATGACATTTAATGAATAGGTTACGTCTGTATTTTTTTAGCGTCTCAATGCTTTGACAAACTCGTTCACTTGCGTCAGTTGTGCTATTATTCATCAGTCAAACTAAATATGCCAATGATTTTTGTCAATGCCATGAAATTAAAATAGCAATGTCATTAACCGATAAAACAATGAAGACATATCATCCTAATGACATACATATTGCTCTTTAGATTTTTATCAGGTAAATTTTAACACATCCACAACACACCCCTTCTTTGTACATATACATAAACTTTAAAATACCCATGCTCTCAGGGATTTGGTGCTTGTTATTTTCTTGGTTTCCCACATCCACCTTCCTTCCCGCCATCTTCCTTGATCCAGCCTTGGTACTGATGACAAAGTCTTGCCTCCATGTTGCACTGCAGATACATTGCAGGTTCTAAATCACATGCAATGCAACTACAATGCACCACAGCACACAAGAAATCCTGGTGTCGCTACTCACTACGGCTTGCTCCATCTGGTTTTCAGCTCACAAGAAATCCGGCATTTCTATCACTGCTGCAACTCCTTTATCGCAGGTTCAGCTCACAAAGAACTGCAAGAAACACCCTAATAAAAACGTTTGCAATTTTTTTTTTCTTGAGAAGTAGCACTTGCCTGCGTAGTTTTTTTATGTATCTTGCCCCTGAATAGTTGAGACTTCTCTGCATATCTTATGTCTAGATCTATTGCTAATTTTATACATTCTTCCTGTACGGTCCCGATTTGTCGGTTAAGAAAGTTCTCCTGGCTTTGAAATCTTGTAAAGTGTCCCTTGGTAGAGCATCCCTGCAAGTACAAGAGAAAATTTAAGAAATGGTTATAAAATTCTCATGTGGTAGAATGGGGGAACAATCAACAAAAACCTATAGCATTCATCAACTGCACCAATGTTTATGAAATCTGAAAAACAAAAAAAAAGTTCGATTTTGAATGGGGCTGCCAAAAGAATGATGCCTAGTGCAGTACAGTTCAGTCCTTTAATCTTTAAAATATTGGCCACATACTGTATCTTAATACCTTTGTATAATGTGTATAACTTGCTGTGCGTTAGCCGAAACGACTGATGACAACTACCTTGCGTAGATAATTGTAGAAGTTCTATACTTTGGAAAATATTTTATAACAGTGAAGATTAACTCCTACACCATGGCTGCCCTTTCTCAGTGCTTGGATCAAGTTTTATTAACAAACAGTCCACCAGCAAATCATCTCGGATATCTGCTCCCTGATGCTTCATAAGCAGTTAAATTATGAAGGTAAATAAAATTACACCCAGATTGTTGCCTATTATCACTACTCCGCGATAGGCCTGTAATTTGGCCATCTCTGATTCCTTATCCTACCTCACCACCCCATCATTCAAAATATATCCAACTTTCTGACTTACTCTGTTCCTTGTAGTTGTTGTGGCAGATAATCCATTCCTGAATACAAGCGTTCTGCAGCCGTGTCGTCACCCAACAGCCAGTGCACTGCTACTGATACCATGTTACACCACCACTTGGCCACTGGATCAGGTCCTGTAATAGCCCATTTGAAATATTCATTGTTAATTTCCTTAGTGCTTTGTATGTTAAAATGTGGTTAAAGTTGGGTTTTTTTATGTAATAGGATTTTTCTGGGACCACATGACTCCATTCAGGTGAAATTTCCCAAAACTGGTGCATTATGGGATGGACTGAATAACCCTCTTCAAAGGTTGAACTGAAATTTATTTTCCAGCAGTAAC
>JAMKCH010018326.1:0-29765 GCA_023653785.1 Ophioderma brevispina
CATGCTAGTATACCGCATCCGTTGAAACTCCGATTTGACGCAAAATGGAGCTTTAAAAACAGCCACTTCTAGGGAATAGCTTGTAAACGTTTACGTTGTTTCAAACAATTAAGCTATGGAACTTCTTTTAATTAGTTGACTATTCTGACGAAGAACACAAGGCCTTTTAAGGTTTTCAAAAGTTAACGAAAAACATCGCATTCTTATCGACACAATGACTCCTATAAAATCACCTAATCTTAGAAAAGGAAAACAAAACTGGTAACACTATACTTTTATTCGATAAAATTTTTGATAGCATCAATTTTGTAATAATCTTGCAACTCGCAAGATTATAGGCAACTATATTTATACTAAAATGTCCAGTAAATTACGAAGATGGCGGTTTAGCAACTAGTTGTTTCACCAATCTCTTGTGTTGTTGTAAAAAAAATTCTCAAAGCAGGCATACAAGTCTTTCAGATAAACGCGGTTTCAACTTGAATCAACAATCATGACATGAGTTTGTGTATCATATATACATTTATATAAAAGTATCTAAATCTAACAAGTCGGGTCTTTAGCTGGTTCGGGTCTTGTGTAAAACACGTATTGGTTGAAAATATTGTCATATGTGTACCTCAAAGAAGTTCCTGTTGACTATGTATATTAAATATAAGTTTTTAATGCAGAAATTGTTTGTATTTCGAAATTGGACCTTCTTGCAGTACTATTTTATCAAAAGATTTTCACCATTCCATACTTTTAAGTATCAAAATCAAAAAATACAATATATATATATATATAATTATAATATAGTATACTATATTATATATATTCTTATATCTATTATATATATATATTTATATATATCCTAAGAGTTTCTGGAATGGTCTAATGGTTTACCTGTGTTTAAACCATTGTGGTGTAGAAAGTCATCATGATTAGGTCGGTCTTCACTTGTTAAAATATTCTGATTAGGCGACACCTGTAGTGTCTAGCTAAGATTTTTTTTCGATACACTAGGTTCTCAGTGTTCCTCGAGTTATGCTCGAACAACATAACGCACGGGTGTTATCCGAAAGGAGTCTGCGGTTGAATTTTGATGGTTTTTAAAAATATTATCTAATATGCTGTGTGTTGTGTAATATACCCATAATACATTATTACAATTAGTTTGAAAACATGACGGAAGTCCCCAAATCGATATGCCCATTGTGGCTGCAAATTGCCAAAAATTGCGATAAACACTCAAAAATATTGTACCCGATGTTGGTTACAACAAGCGAACATTAAAATCAACTCAATCGGCACAACCACTTTTCGGTTAAGCTACTTCCAGTAATGTTCTCATCAGTGCCAAAACATGCCCAGGCCACGTCACCATATCCATCAGAGAGATGCACAAATCAACATCCTACTCTCAAATTCTTTTGACAACACTCACAGAGCGGCAGAGAACGTAGATCTACTTCCCACTTAAGCAAGATCTCTCTTGGCAGCCCTCGTAAATCTAGTCCTCTCTGAAAGAGCGATGATCTACAAGGCTGTAGTTAAGATCCAAGATAGAATATACTAGGGAAAATTACTTGTGTATTGTGCCAAAACCCTATGAATTCAGCAGCCTCAACGGAATAAACTACATGTTGAAGGATTGTGGTCTGCTGAAAACTTAATTTCATCCCTATGCTAGCTGTGCTTGGATATGAGCAACTCCCACCTTGCAGTCTTAAATGGATGCAGTTCAAAGACGTCCCATCCGCATTATTGGCCTTTTTGAAAAGACCGCATCGCACATAAAATCCAACCTCTCAGAACACGCAGAGCCGTTTGAGCTCTTACACTCTTCCACCGTATGTACTAAGGGGTCACAGAACACCTGAGCATCGCGAATTGGATCCCCGACTCAGACGCTTCATCATACCCCGTGTTTTAGCTGTTGACATTTCTCGTGTTTAACTTATTATCAATCAGAGATCCTTTGTTCCATCCTCTGCCCGCACCTGGAATGCTCTTCAAGAATACATCACGCATCTGGAGAAGCTGGTCAGTTTCAAAAAGAAGGTTAATTTCTATCTCTGCGCTAACGTATCAGCACAACCCTAATTGCATTGTTGCTATTAATGCCCGGATATGCTTGTTGACTTAAATAAAAAAGTGACAAAAAAAAAAAAAAAAAAAAAACATTTGATTTTTTTGCGATTTCTCGGTTACGCAATCAAATTTTTCAAGGAGGTTTTTTGCTAATTGTCTGATTTTTGAATACGCATCTCCTGATACAAAAAAATTTAAATCCGCCCAAGGCTTCATGAGAATAATTAGGTTGGGTCCATAGGAAAATTGGGGGCGCCCCCCCCCCCCTTGGGCACTAACGGTGAAAAAATCAAGATATTATACTAATTAAAAAATTAAAGTAATTAAATCTTGGGATTTATTTGCTTAGATATATATACCTTAGGAGCCAATTAATTAGTAATACTTAAATCAAATAACCTTTTATTTGCTGATAGCGTCAATTTTAATTTTGTCATGACCGTGCTCTTAACTGTGTAAGTCTATGGGAAAGACCAAGGTGAATTAGAAGTTTCTGAGAAAAATACAAGATTATATAAATTTGGCTATAATTTGCAATAATTATTTTAATTGGTTATTCTAGAGTAGATATAATGAATTATTTTGGTTCAAAACCTTACATTGGAGTTGCTGAGGATGGAAATGTGCGGACCACTCTTTTCGGAGAGTGACAATTTCAATTGTCCATAGGTCATAGGTCAAAGTTCGGATTTTCATTTTTATTGTGGGTATGTGGTTCTTACGTGACCCCCATTTACTTGTGTTAGTGTCATGATCAAACTCCTATGGGAAAGTGGTTATCTGGGTACTTCCGTTAGGCCTATCTGGGCACTAACGGAAGTTTTTTAGCTTGTTAAAGCAATTACAGCACATTTTTAAAGAACGCCCCCAATTTTCAAAATTTCAATGCTACCTACCAAAATATGACTTATTAAACAATTTCATCATTACTTTTGTGTTCAATATAAGTAGATTGGACCTTTAGTACACATATTAACAACTTTTTCATTGCAGAGATGTATTTTGTGGAAAAAAGTGTGTTAATTTGTGTTATCTATTTTCCGAATTTGGGAATAATGTTTTGCTCCTAATTTTAAGTTTCTTCGTAGGAATCAAATTGCATTGCTTAATTGTTATTGTCTTATGATCATGCATGTATGGTATAAATTTCGTGCAAACAATCTTTCCGTAGGAGAGTTTCCATGGAACTCTCCCCCATTGCCCACCAACGGGAGTAAGAAGAACGTGCCCACTTACGTATTAACACCAACATTGGTTTTCTCGGAGAGATAAGGGTCGAGCATACAGTTGAAATATAATAGTATATCAAAAATGAAGGCGACATTTGGCCTACTAAGCCAAATTAATGCATTTGTAACAAATGAATAGGAAGGCCTTTTTCATACCGTCACGAAAAGTGACTAGTGGACAATAGACCTTTCCACTGAATCTGCTTTAGGTGCATTGATTGTAAAGGGGGTCGGGAAGTAATACAGGGTTAAAATTGACTACACAGGCAATGTCTTGTCTTTCAAAATTGGCAGAGGTGCCGAAATTATTAAAACAATGAGGGTGAAGTTTTAGTTTGGTACTTTCCATCTGTCCATTGCACAACTGGCCAAATATTCATTATCTTCGTCTTAGCAATTTGCGTCTGAATATATGAAATGAAGAATATGGTTTTAGGTACTTTGACCAAAGTTGTTATTCAGATTCTTTCAAGGTACAAGAGGGTTTCGGCTATGCCAAATTCATTTTTCTCATGAAAACTGGCCATAAATCTAAGATCTTCGTTTAGAAATATGATGATAATCTATCGAAATACCAAGAACGATAGTTCATACGACCTATAAGACTTCTTCGTATGCATTGTAAAAGAAGAACACGGAATGTTAGATATATTTTCTCTCAATGTAAATTAAAAAAAAAAAAAGGAACAGCGTTTTTGTAATACAAATTTTAGGTGAAGGGTCCATGGTCCGATCGCTAATAGCCTCGTCCCCAGAACCAGATTTTACCGGAAAGTGGTCCACATTTTGGTATTCAAAAGAAAGTACTATTTGCTCATTTACCCTGTTGAAATCTTAGAGCCAAAGGATGTTTGGTTTGGAAGTTATGAGCGGAAAAATATGCGACATTTTTTTGGTCGACCCAATATTAATTTTAACACAGTATTCTATGGGCTATTAAAATCCGTTTTTAGCTCTCGCATCAAAACGAATTGAAATATCGAGTGCGGAAACTTATTTTGGTGTGAAAGGCAAGTCTATCAAGATGAAAAACCTAAATATTAAAAAAAAAAAGGGCCATCCCCCTTTAAAGAGTTGGGCAAACCTTAGGCCCTGTAGAAGGATATTTGATAAAGATGTTTACATCAACTGAAAGAGTTGGTCCATTTTAATCAAACATTGAGAGACATTTGTAATGAACTTTTTTAGAGTGGGTAGTTAAGACTTTGTGCTCACACACGTGAAAAAATATTCATTAACAGCGAATCAACTCATATTAGAATCCTAACATCATTGTTTAGCGACGTAATATAGGTTAAAACAATACGATACGGTATGTTACTTAACATTATAGTCGAGCGCCAACGTTTAACTAGGTCAAATAAGGCATGCACGTTAACCGACTCCAGTACCTCCTGTTGCTACAACATAAGTTCAATCGGAAGGTTGAGTTACGAATGGGCGAGTTATTTGAAAGACAGTTCCACTGCAAGTCATTTTGGCATACTCAGTAATTAATAATTTCTACATATTTAAATAATGTTGGTGATAATCTTCGGGTACCTTAGACTAAAATGTATGTCCTGTATTAAAATGCGAGGTACCGTAGAACTGTTCTATCTTGTCAATTTGCAAATCTAACAACCTAACAGGTTAGAGTCTTGTGAGGTTATCTCACTTTCAATGGATGACAGGATCGCGGCCGTTTTGATCACGACAATTTCAGTCCAACCTACCTCTCAATGTTGGCCACAATTTCATGAACAAATGTAAAGTTTCTTTTCAAGATTTTTGATTTAGCCTACTTTTGTCTAAGTCTGCGGGTTTAACAGCTCTATACCGTGATTGCGTCAGTGTAGTGTAATAATTATAATTAAGTATAGCAAAGTATAATAATGTCGAAATTATCATTCGTAGCGTTCATTTTTTTTGTTGGTGCCACTATGGCACACTTGACCCCCTTCACAGTTCCTAATTACCCCTTTGCTCCAAAAGTCCTTAAGTCCCATTAAGTCGAAAATAGTGTTGTTTTATTGCTCCAAGCATTTTTTTAAGTTCTTCTTCTTAGGGCGGTGGTGTTAGGATTTTTCACCTTAGTTAGCTGATCCAGGGCCGCGTATCCATGATCGGACGCTCCTAACATACACCACTTTTGAGAACTGGTACGGATGGGAACAGTCAGGGGTTTACACCGGCTACTCTTATTCGACACTGACTTGCGATGTACATGTAAGTTTGACTCTCTGTACACGGGACCTCCGCGGCGGGTTGCTTCATGATTCATTAGCCCAATTCCAAGTGAACCATGGAGGAGAGCGGTATTCGGTCTTTAATCAATAGCTCGTATATCAAATCCAAAATTGAACACCCGAATAAATCCCAGTAAGTGACCCCACCGGGATTCGATCCCGGGATTTTTTGGTAGATTTGCGCCACAGGCAAGCACCCTAACCGCTAGACCACGCTCTCCCACATTAAAGCGGCACTGGCACATTTTCACAAAATATGAAATTTCTTTAATTTGCTCTCAATTGATAGTCTAGGCCATTGGAAGAACAGAGATATATTTTACACATAAAACTAACATACCCTAAAACAGATTGATATGAGGATAAAGATATCCAGGTAATTTGTAGGCTAACTTTTAAGTTTTCCATAACTTTAATCAACAAATGTGTATATTACATGAATATTTTGACTCGTACTCACTGATATTAAAACCACAAAGGTTATAGACCGGTCAAACAGTGTGCATAGCGTGGGAAACATGCATACGGCGTGCGTATTCTTGTGTTAAACGCCATTTTCGTCGTCTGCTGAATTTCGCGTCGCCTGCGACGCTAAATTACAAAATCGTTCCGTTTACCTATAACGAAGCTGATTTGGTCTTAATCATTTCGGGTGAGGGCTTTTGTACATAAAAGCTTTACAACCATGCAAAAATATCGAGTTTGAAAAATCTTGAGGGCGCACTATTTTTCAAATGTGCCAATGTCTCTTTTAGTAAATCAATGTTATTTTGGTCCACTTTTGGTGACACAATGCTGCTGTTATATCCTTAATGTCCCTAGAGGAAAAACTGATGATCACCGCAAAAAATGGAGCTAGCGTTATCTTTCTTGTTAAATCTAGGACTAATTTCCCCCTAACCAAGGCAAGGGTCCGCTCCGTGATTTTTTTCAAAAGTGCATTTTTATGCAGTTAAGGAACTTCGACCCAATGTTTCGTAATTTCCGTCAGGTTAAGCTACCCTTTATGCATTATGTAAAATTAAAAACCAAAGAAGGTAACAATTTAACGTATTCCAACTTCATGGAATGAACCATACATACAAGTTAAAATAGAAAGAAGGCAGCACTACACTGTATTGGAGGCTCATTATTTGAATGCCAATGGTTACACTCTTCAGAATGCTATGACTCTAAAGGAATATTTCCGTTCACATTTTCAACAATTAAATGGAAAACACATCGAGATATTTTGGAAATATCACCTTTGGTGCAGCAAAATAGTTGGAACAAAGAGTGGTATTGATTATTTTTTTTAAATTAAATTACAGTAGATTTCTAATTTAGTGAAACCTCATTAAAAGTTTTAGGTCTCTCCATTCATCGTAGGATATAGGCCACAGGTAAAAAAAGTTATGTTATGTTATTAACAATGATCAGGGCCGTACGCAGGATTTTTTTAGGGGGGGTGCGGGTCTTAAAAAAGTGGACTTTTTGTGGAAAATATGGACCTAACCCCCTAAAATGGTCCATTTTTGAACGTTTTGAACATCTCATCACCAAAAAGTGGACCTTTTCCTCATATTTTCTCTAAATTTTGGACCTTTTTATCAAAAAAAAACCGGCAAAAAGTGGACCTTTTTCCCCTTTTGTGGAATTTGGGGGGTGCGACCGCACCCCCCGCACCCCCCTGCGTACGGGCCTGACAATGATTAAAATAATGTAATTTATTGATTTCTAAAACTTAAACCTGAGTTTGTAGATGTATTTGGACATATGTATTTAGATACATAACCTAGATATTCAAATGCTCAAATGCAGACAGATTTTTCAATAATGTTCTCAAAATATGCCACATTATCTCAATATCCCACCCACTCCTTTGAAGCATATCTCTTTTTCTAGATTGAATGCGTCCGCTCTGTTATATAAGCACGCAGAAACCCGTCTGAGTTTGACCTCACCCTTTTTAATAAACAAAAATAGAAACTTGTTTTGTCATTGTTCATGGATATATGTCCAATCACACAAAATTCAAATAACACAGCTGTCACATACAAATGTTGACGTAGGGAAAAACAGAAAACAGAATTTCGACCAAAAATCGTATTTTATACATAACAAAGGTTATGCTGCTGCTATTATTACAACTACTACTACTACTACTACTACTACTACTACTACTACAACTACTACTACTACTACTACTACTACTACTACTACTACTACTACTACTACTACTACTAATAATAATAATAATAATAATAATAATAATAATAATTATTATTATTATTATAATAATAATAATAATTTAATAATAATAATAATAAAATAATAATAATAATTAATAATAATAATAATAATTTTAATAATAATAATAATTAATAATAATAATAATAATTTTAATAATAATAATAATAATAATAATAATAAAATAATGACAACAACAACAACAATAATAATAATAAAATAATGACAACAACAAAAATAATAATGATAATTATCATAATAATACTAGCATGGCTTCTTGGTAATAAAAATCCTACAGAACTGATATACTGTATACAAATAAGATCGATTCTCAGCGTGAATAGCTCGTTGAATGGGATCTGCCGACAATCTTTGCATGGGGTAACTCGCCTGCTCTAGGGGTGACTCATCCTTTTCGAACTCACTGGAAATTTGCTCCCGCCACATCGAACGCAACATCGGCGGTTGCTGCAGAAACCAAAGGGTGTTTTGAACAATGCATTGTAATATGCATATACTGTACTAAGCACATGTCAGTACTTAGAGATAAAATGTCCCGGTAAAATGTATTCCAAAAAATTAAGAACCACAGGACATTTCATGATCATGCTAAAAATTCCCTAAGTTCTAACGCTTTGTGGGCTAAAATGAGCATAAAAGTCAGGATTTTTATGTGTTTAGAATACGATTTTTGTGGGATCACATGATCCTATTGGGGTGAAATTTCCCAAAACTGGTGCATTGTGGGATTGACTCAATACAGCCTCTGTGCAGAAACAGGTTAGTGGCATATAATTTTATGTGGAGGGCGTGGCTAGACGCAAACCACCTGCTCTGTTTGATCTGAAAAATTGCCGTGCAATAGACCTGTTGGTGATCACCTATCTATCTTCAGCCGTGATAATGACCAACTGTGTCCATGGTTACAGCGAAGTAAACACTGCTATATTTTAAAGGTGCACCTTATATAATTTTGTTCCAACTGCTCACATGTGTGATTTTTTTTAATGAATAAACTATTCATAAAAAATGTAGATGCGTAGATCTTTTATCGGTTTAATTTTTTCAGCAGAGGAGTCCCCATCTCAATAGCATACCCACTCATTGAATATGGAAAGATATGTGAAGAAAACGTGGGTCACCCTTTATGCATACATACACACAGAAAAATGTTATTTACAGATGTTATGTAAGCATAGACCTTTATAAATAATTAAGTACTTTTTTACCTAAATTAAGTAAAATTCAGTAACTATCAAACATAATTTGGTAAAAACACAGTTATCAAATTTAATATTATGAGTTTGTATGCTGACTTAGTTTTGTGCTATTTTTCTTGTGTGTGTGTGTTAACGATTTCATTTACACAATCAGCGTAATTAAATAACAAAACAAAGCTTTAAAATAAATTAATCAAAGGTATTGTTCCAAAGTTCCTTCAAAACCCGGATATTTTAAAGAGACATGAGGAGATTTCCAGGAAAAAGCGCCCCCAATTTTTCTCGAACCCCGGTTTTTTACATATTTGGAATGGTTACTAATGTATTAGATCACACCTGAAGTGAATAAGCCGAATACGCCGTCTTTATGTAATAAGATGATGATTTAGTAGTTTCTGTCGTGCACGACAGAAAGTCAACGCATGGTTTTCTATGGGGAACGATTACGATAGTAGGCAAGTTGAAAACCAAGTTTGCGGTTTTCTTTTGCACCTGTTTGTCCAATAAACCTTCGAAACGTTCTCGGTAGGTCGTCTACAACCGATCTAGTGAAATTTGAGAGAAATTCGTATCCTAAAAAAATCTCCTCCTGTCACTTTAACATATAAAGATTTGTTTGTGCCTCAACACCTTCAAAATATATATTTTAACACCCATGCCAACATGCAAACATTGGCAAATCCTGTTTATCAGGGGTAAAGCCTGAGGTAGGCAAAAAGTGACAAACATGATATATCATGTACGATATCAAATTGGAGCGAATTGAACGATCAACTCACGTATAATAATCAATAATCAACGTTACTTCTTTTATACCAGCATACCATCCGGATTGCGCTATTTTTTCCTACAAATGATTATTTTTAGTGTCAGTTGCAGATCGAGTGTGTACACACCCCGAGGAATCATAATTTTCTGTTGATATTTGACACGTGTAATATCACTTGGCGTGCTATCTAGAAGATACCCTGGACTATGGGAACGGAAAAAACGGCGCTATCTTGGCCCCCCCCCCCCCTGGCAATGCATATCTATATCAAAACACCCTCTCACCATGCTGGCAGATGATTCACAAAACCATTCTTTGATCCATAGATACCTGGTACCATCTTCAATTTGTCATGTTATATTGCTGATATTCGGAATTTTAAGGCTCAAAACAAACTCAAACACAATCTAAAACTGATTAATATTGCTTCATACCAACTAAGGTCTCGCCTTTTTCCAAAAGAAGAAGATTGGAAAGAATTAAGCAGAAGAAGAGGAAGGAGTAGTAGAAGGAGAAGGGGATGGCGAAGGAGGTGGAGAAGAAGATGAAGATGAAGAAGATGAAAAAGAAGAAGGACGATGGTAACAGTAATAACTCCGAAACCCAAAGGGGATCTATGGATATTTTGGCATCAGAGGATCAGAAATGTTGTTTTCTTTCGAGAACATCCCTCAACTGGGTCTAAAACCTCTGGAATCCATTATTACAAAAGCTGGCCACAAACCTCGTACGGATGCCTCTTTCTAGCACCGTGCCAATATTCAGCGTTTTGCAGTGTTGTGATCATTATGATAGATCACAACACTACACTGCAAAACGCCTATCCGGACAAAAAGGAATCAATACAAACACAAAATTCTAATTTTTGAGTAATATAGATATTTACCAATCAACCATTATCATGTAGTTAGGTGCATTAGCATTACCTGTCAGATTATGGTGTATTCGTACATTTCGTAGGTGTCTCACTTTTGATGTTTGCATCCATGCTGTACGATCTTTGGTCTTGTCCCGCATTGGCTATGCTAACTCATTACTATATGGCGCCAATGAAATAGATCTCAAAAGGCTCCAGCGCTTAAAAATAAAAACTGCGCATTTGGTGTTGGCATGCGCTCGTGACCAGAGTTCGTCACGACTTTTGATGACTCTTCACTGGTTGCCTGTTAAAACCCTAACACAACTAAATCTCAGAAAAGCTCACAGCACTTAGTGAGGAAAATGCACTAAGTCCAGAAAGTAGCGATGACGTCATCAAAGCAAGACTCATATGGGCACGAAATCGCTGGCCGGGCCAGCGACACCGCCGTAGCGTGCTATCCCAGGTCATGGGCCCGAAGGGCCCTGGGTTCGAATCCCACCCGAATTTGCGACTTTTCTTGTTCCCCTCTTCCCTCACTCCTTCAGTCCCTCCCGGTAGATAGGCTAGAAACCGACGTGGGGTTAGGGTTAAAGTACGTATCAGATACAAAAGCCTTCATTACGTGTGTAAGTTTCTCCACGGTGAGGCTCCATCTACCTTACTGCACTCTTAATTGAAATTTGTCAAATTTCCCGTGTCGTTTAATTTTGACACTTGTTTGTGTCAGAGTGACCAATTTATTGGTCGTTATGAGGTGGAAAAGTGTGAAGCGTCTTTTTCGAATCGGAAATAAATCAGAAATCTTTATTTGTGGTTTCCAGGCGAACTAATTTTCCGTGTCAAATTTGACAATTTTTGTGTCGAATTTAACCAATCTAGAATAAGAGAGTGATGGTATAAATTTGTATAATGTGGGGAGTGATGGTACAGGACGAAAGCTACAATCTTCTTCTGATGCTACGCTGCTTGTTATACTTCGACCAAGCGTAGATTTGAAGACAGATCATTCAACGTCATTGGTCCTAGGCTCTGGAACAAGCTTCCCATAACATTAAGGCACTTCCACCAGTGTCGTTAAGCGGCCTTCTATATCACATACCTATTTCCGATGATGCTTAAAACTTTGTTAACGTTGGATTTGTTTTTTAATAGATCGGGTCAACCCTCTTAGATGGCCCGGATCGGGACGTAAATTAAAGATAGCGAGGCCTACATCTCAGTTTTGCGATCCCTTAACCGAAGTTTTAGTAGGGTTTGTAAATGAAGAATCATATTCTAGAAGTTCGGAGAAGGTTTGACTTTGAGATGTTTTTCTTATCATTTGAGAGGGTTGCTGAATCAGAATTTTGGGTTCCAATCTCTGAGAAATGTTGGGTGAACTTTGGAAAATAAGGGGGTAAAATTAATTACAGGGTAAATTTGAAAATCAGTCAACCAAAATGTGTTCAATGTGCACTATGTATTTGTCTCATTATTAAACGATTCAAAAGGTGTAGTATATTCGGTCCTACCGATCTTTAGTTACAAAGGTACAGCCTATTAAGGTTCAAGGTCCTGGGGTAAACCTTATCCCGTGCTTTGATTTTGGTTGAAACTGTGGTCAAATTTCGTCGTTGTCTTATTTTACAATGTTTGGCCATTTGGTTTCGGCATTAGCGTGGAAATGTACAAGAGTCGACATAGGCAAATTGTATACAAGCATGTCACCCAAAAAATTAAAATGCTTTTCCTGCTATCATGATACCAGAGCATTCTTTTGAACACCAGTTGGCAACAAAATCTGAGCATTGGATATTTTTTGCCCAAGGCGGACCTTGAACCTTATCATGGCTAGTATAGCCGTGTAACTATAGGTCCAACCTTACAAACTATAATCTTTTTAATCTTGTATGAGACAAATACGTGGTTGTAAATTTAAACACAAGACCAATAGCTGTCCATTTGTCTGTGGTGCTGTTCCACAACCACAGGTAGTGTCCTGACTGCTTCCAGATAGCCCCCACTTCTGCAATGATACCTTAGATCGGCCAATTCGTGTTCTCAATCTGTTGAGGCATCGCCATTCACCCATGAGAGTCAGCTCAGGTGGGAGATTCTCACCAGGTTTCAAATACCGATAGATGACTTGTTTAATGGCAGGTCTTTCTTTCAACAAGGCGACTTCTGACCTTCTGATGGACTGTTTCAAGAGGTTGGACTTTGCTTAAGAAACTCTCTCTGATGTAAGGCGATTGGCATCAGGGTATCTGTCCAAACATAGGGTGCTTCACAATATATACTTGGCAGTTACGCTTCTTGCATGCTCGCTATACTTCGGATGTCTGGTGGAGCAATTCCTTCTTATGATGATAAGTTTTCCTGTTGGTGTTTGGACCGGAGTCATCCGTGATAAGCCGCAGAGGCATTTAAAACGCTGAATCAAGCTTCTTGGCATGGTACTGCATCTTTCCCATACAGGCAGGCATACTCTGCACATGGTAGCAAATGCAAGTGCCGTCGTCATCTTAGTAGTTTGTATGTGGGCGGCACCCCATCTTGTGCCCATTGAGTTTGTTCAGTAGTCAGGTTTCTTATTAATTTTTGTTGGCTTTTTATGGGAGATTAGTGAAACTATACCTTTTACCTGAAGCTTATGGTTCACCAAATAAGAAAAGCAATGTTGGACATTTTTTTAAATTCCCCTATGCGGCCATTTTTTTGGGATTGCAAAATGGCCGCCAATTTTTTTTTGTGCTCATATCTCGGATTCTGAGACTCGTAGAAGCATGATTCTGGTGTCTATACCCATGTTATAGGGGTCAAGGAATCCAATAATTATCATTGATAACCACATCATATCATTTGGTTTGCAGCCATATTAAATTTCAAAATGGCCGCCAAATAAAGTTCGCTTTTTGCCCATCTCCCGTTTCTGAGACTGTAGAGGCATAATCCAGTGTTTATATCCATGTTTCCATGAGTTATTAATTTCAATAAAGAATTCATAGAAACTTGGATCACTTGGTTATGGCAGCCATCTTAAATTCAAAGGGCCGCTATAGCAGTGTGTTTACAGACAGTATGGCCTTAAAAATGTGATAAATGTGACAAAATTGAAGTCGGATATATGTGTTGCTGCCTTTAGGAAACGAATTATCTGGTAATTCGTTTCCAACAAGCTCAAAATTTTAAGATGGTAGCCAATATGGCCACCTTACAATCTTTTAAACTTTTAAATTACAATATATCTGTAAAATGTTTAGTTACATCTCCAGCAAAAGTATAATTATTAAAAATTGTAATTATAACTGAGCATATAGATCTTGACAATAGAAAGTCAAATCTGAAAATACTGCTTCGTTAGCATGCTGCAATTTCAAGAGGGGGGTCCTTATTACATCTCAAAGTTCTTTTGTAAAATGCACTAATTGCCTTACCTGTTGTATATTTGGGTATATCGTCGATAAATGTGGTATATCAATACAATACAAACATCATTTGATATCGTGTCTTATTAGGGTAAAAATCGTTTACAAATATAAAAAGGGAATTTCGGTTTGGCCTAAACACGATAATTGATAGATTTAAGAGTAATTAAACCTTGAGGTAAAACGCAGATCATCTAATCTTAGTATAAGAAACAGTAGCAAATAAAGGGAAATTGTTTGGCCAAACAACGTAATATGATAGATTTAAGAGAATAAACCTTGATGTAAAACACGTATCATTCGAAATTTAGTATAAGAAACCAGTGCACAATAAAAAAAAATTACATGAGACAATATATGCCAAGGTAAGGACATGCTCACTCTTGGAAAGGGGTAAATTTCATTGCTTTCTTAAAGTAACCATGACATGGCAGTGGCGAACAGAATGGGCAAAGGGTCCTAGGCTAGGGGCTGCATGCACTATAATGTCTGTCACACTGACCTCTTTTGTACGAGGAACAGTTGATGAGCATGTTTGTTATCTTCAGACGCAAGATGGACCTGCCAGGAATATACCCAAAGAGAGGTATTGGGGCAAGGATGATGACAATTATCCAGGAAATACCCTTGTAACGAAAGCATAGGCACAGGACAACCAACACTCATAGGAGCTCTTTGAGGAATGGAGTAGTTGGTGTTCTTCTGTCCTTCTTTTTTAGAGTATGGATGCGTCTCTTATTGCCTTTGACCATTAAAATCACGTATATAGTCTTTTTGTTTGTAACATGCTCCAATTCAGGTGGGAAACCCCCTTCTGAGACATTTAAACCTACAAAATGGTAATATATCTGTATAGAAATAGGGCCTATATATAATAATAATAATAATAACATCTTGATATAGCGCCCTAATGCAGAGCCTCTAGGCGCTTCACATATATTTGGTTTGAGATCCACCATTCATTTAAGAAAAGAAATATGAGATAATATGGCCTGGCCTAGTAGAAAGCACATATGGCCAGCTGTTGGTTTTCCTAAAAACCTACAATTCATAATATGGCCACCTTCAAACACCAAAAACTATGAATGTCAGTTTCATATTTAGTTTTATCATCATAAAGTTACAGAAAAATATGTCTTTCCCATTAATAGAAAATCATATATGTCATTTTGTTCAACATGCTCACATTTCACAATGGTCACCTTCCGAAACCTTTAAAAACTAAATTGCCACATAACCTAGGCTACATCCACAGAGAATGGACCCCGCACTCTCTCTTATAAGACCCACATCGAGAAGACAAGAGGAACGTAGTTCACACAATAATATCTTGAACAAACTCACTGGCACCAAGAGATAGGGTGCTCGCCCAATACCAATAAGATCGATGGCCCACTTGGCCCGGTGCACTCATGTACTACTTGCCCTGCTAGGAAAGATCAACATGCCAAGAAAGCTTGATTCAGCGTTATTTTTAAATGCTTACTGCCGGCTTTTTTGTCAGGATGCCTCCGTCCAACACCAATGGAAAACTTAAACATTCTAGCAGGAATTGCTCCACCAGACATCCCGTCGTAGTGTAGCGAGCATGCAGAGCGTTGCTATCTAATGTGAAGAGCCCTATATGGAAGATCCTGCTGCCAACCGTCTTAAAACCAGAAGAGAGAGAGTTTATTACGCAAGTCCAACCTCTGAAAAATTCTCTAAGGAGCTTAAGAGGACTGTCGCCTTGTGGAAAGAACGATTTGCCCTCAACAACCAAGTATGTAACATCTATTGACTTGAACCTGTGAGCATCTTCCCACCTGGAGCGACTCCTCATTGGCTGTATGGCAATGCCTCAACAGATGAGAACCAGACTGGGCCGATCTAAGGTTTCCTTGCAGTTGCAGAAGGGGGCTACCTGGAAGCAGATCAGCGAACTATACCTGTGGGTGTGGAACAGCGCCACAGACACTGGAACACCTCTTGGTTGCCCACTGCTGGCGCACAATGCAAACAAACCATGACCTTGCGGAATTCAAATGAAGCAGCCAGACATAGTACCCACCTCTGGCTGGATCATATTGAGAACCACAGTGTTTGGACACGATAGACGAAGAACCACGAAATGCTAAACAAGTGAAATTAAAGTATGGCGAGATATATATCTTTGGCCCATAAGAAACCATATTTTTTTATTTTAGGGTAACATACTTAAAATCACCAAGGATGGCAGCCAAAATGACCACCTTACAGGATCTTTGAATTTATAAATTGTCATGAAATGAAATACAATATGAATGTCATACGAATTCGTCTGTCATACTCTGACTAAAACTGTTTAGAAAGTCATGATCTGACTTTCTCTTTAGTTAACTTGCATAAAATTCAATATCGTGGGCATAATATGAGGATCTTTCAGGATCTTTAAAACCTATAAACTGCATTGACCCCATCTAAAACATCTTCAACCAAGAAAAATGTCAAATATGAACTTTCTAAGGTTAAAGATATATCTCGTACTTTTTACACTTTTTATCGTTAAAGTCGGGAATATGCTAATATTAGCATATCACAGGTGTTTTGAGATTTTAAGGTATATTGTGGCTGATGCCATCTGAATTTTAAGCATGGTACAAAGCCAACGACATCAATATGACTTCAATAGGTCAACTGAAGACATAATATCACGCACTTAAATGTTTCCTTTTATCAAAACTTACGGATGTCAACTAAATATAGAGAGATTTTTTTTTTTGATGGTAATTTCGATATAGCTTGTTAAGATCTTTGAATGCAGCCAGATCGGGCGCAATCTTGAATTGCGAGCTGTTAAAAAGTTGGTCAGTGTCAGAAATGCAGATACAAGGTTTAACGCATGGTTAAGACATAATTTCACACGCAACTTGAAATCTTGCCTTTTTGCAGGGACACTCTGTTACTACTATACACTACTATGTGTTTCGCATCCCTTGTTGTAGGCAAAACTCTTTTACTTGGCAGCCAATTTGACGTCAAGAGGGCTGCTACGTCGAAAATGACCGTTGTTGTTAACATGTTATATTGGACCCTGAATATGGGTATAGCCTTGGGCTATACACAACTAGAATCAGAAGGTACTGGTATGAGAGACCGGAGTGTGGGCAAAAATTGAATTTCAAGATGGCTTCCATAACACATGGGCCATTGTTGTTATTAATGTTCTATTGGATTTCTGGACCATGAAAATGGGTATAGAGGCCATAATAATGCCTCTACTGGTTTCAGAAGACATGTATCTCAAAAAAAAAACTTCCCTGGAGGCCATTTTGAATTTTCATGATGGCCGTCACAGCCACATGATCTCATGTTGTTGCATTGAGATGGACACCCTCCAACAATGGGTTTAGATGTGGAATTACGTTTCTAGGGGACTTTAGAAGCCAAGATTTAGCACATTATAAGGTTCAAAATGGCGGCCATTTTGCAAGTATCCAAGTGGCTGCTTGTATGGTTTGTCTCCAAAAAATGCCAAAATTGATTTTCTGTTCCTGTGACAGCTGAACTTTAGAAAAATGCAAACATTAGCCAATCTCCATAAAAAGCCAACAATAGTAAATGTGAACATAGTGAACCTGACTCAGAGTTATTGCGTGAACATACTTTACTCTTCGTCTTCTAAATTGGAAAGCATTTCAAGTCAACGTAAGCGCACTTTAGCCTACATTAACTCTCAATAATTATGGCTATCGCTGTATTTGCTTCAGTGGTTTCAATGTTACAGGTGAGTGAATGTTACTGACTTTTGAGCGCCCAGTGTATTTGGATACGAAGGAACATTAAAAGTCTTCGCACTCTCTATGTAGAAATGATGTCAACATGAAAGGCCAGCCTGATCCGTTCATCAGAAAACAGGTGAATGGGGGCAACCATATTGCTTTTCTGGCCCTCCTCTCCAAATAATCGCCGGTCCAAAAACCTTCCTCTGGTGACACGAGGGGGTGAAATCTACTATAAAACCACTGAGCGCTTCCGTGGGGTGCCTAGTCCAGCTGATTCGTCGTATAAGATGAGATATCTGAGACCTCTCTCACATGTTCAAGGTACTTAAAACATAATAAACCCGAAGAGTTGCACCCACGCAAGGGGATTTGCCTGGACCACATTAGGGCCCCTGGATCCCACCCGTTTATTGCCTACGCAAGCGTTGGGGGAGTTAACATCTTGCCTGGGCGCACATTCACTAGCTAAGCCACTGAATTCGGGAGTTTCAACCTTATTATCTCAGTTGTGACCCAATTGACAACCTCGTCCCACCCCATGCATCAAAGTGAGATTTTGATATCTAAAGATTTCGTTGTCATGAAGAAAAGCATCTCCTATTGTGGTCGATCACGCCAGATTACACAAACCCGGGGGGGGGGGTACTCGACCCAAAATTGGGTACAGGTGTGCGTCCGCTAGGTAAAAAAATCGACCCATGTTTATAGTGATAGTGACCAAATTGTATACAAAAATTGACCCATTTATATAGTTGGCTTTGAAATATTCACACCATTTTCATAGTAATGTTAACAAAATCGGTCCATTTTCATAGTAACTTTTCCGAAAATCAGACAAATCAATCATTTTCATTGTGATTTTACCAAAAATCGGAAAAAAAACGATCCATTTTCATGGTAAATTGCGACCAAAATTGAAAATGGACCAATTTATATATAGTAGCATTGACCTCGAAATGATCCATACGACCCATTGTTATAGTAAGGGGTGAAAATGTGACCCATATCGGCGGCACATATGTACCTACCCCCTTCCACTGAGTACTCCCCCTGGACACAAATACAGGCACACTACATGTCCTATGGATCAATTGAGTACTGACGTATGTCGATGTCGGAGCTCTCTTAAAAAATAATTCATAATAGTGTAGTGATGAATCGTACAGCAACACGATCACAATAAGATTAAAGCGATGCGGCAAATGCTACAGGATATAATTAGAAAAACTGTATCCCTATAAGATCGATCTTAATACGCTACATAGTAACAACAATGTTTATATTAGATACACAACAAAATCGCTTTAAAAGAGGTCTTTCGCCTCACTCATGCATAACCTATAACAAAATGTGTTAGTTCCCGTAATATTCCTCATTCAGATCAATTTAATACCCGACCTCGAAGTACTTGCTGTTCAAAGTGTGACCCATCTTTTTATGCATATCCAACATGCATGTCGTTTTTTAGATTTAGAAAGTCTCCAGAAATTTGGAATGGACTTTACCATTCCCGGCAAGTTGGCCGCAAATCTGAAAGGTGGAAGACCTCTATTTGATGATGGATAATGCATATAAATCTCGAGTTTTGATCCAAAATCGTCAAAATATGAATTTTATCATGCTTTTGGACCATTACTTAAATCAACTATTTTTCTGAATCAAAACAATTCATCAAATCATCAAAGAACTGATTTTTGCATGTTTGTAACAAGTATCATGTATATTTAAGTCATTACTGTCCGTACGTACACTTAATGCAAAACACTTATACTCGATTCATCTGATATGTGACCCCGTACCATTCTTGCGGAGGTGAAAAATTCAATGAGGCGCAGGGACTTCTGTTAATCATGTTATATGAGCAATGTTAAGGCCTTAAATACACTATAATGCGTTTGCATACATGTATGAAATTGTATTTAGTGGCAGGTGAGTGAGTTAAAAGACCGGAGTGTCCCTCCAAGATAATCCGGTGTGGCACGTGCATTTTTATTCTTTCATTTTCCCGGTAGCGCTAGGTTCTTTCTTCTGTAATCATATTATTATGAGCAATGTTGGGAGGTACATTTCAAAGGCTCACCCCTCTCCGACTTATTGGAATAGGTCCAAAACTCCAGGGGGACGAACGTATCAACGCGAATCGAGTATAATGGAGATTCATATCTTTGAACAGCGTTGTTTTCTTCCTTTTTGTCATTTTGCATTTGGAAAAAATAAACATGACAATTCTACAGACTAACCCTTCACTTTTTATTCATTATGTTTATCTGGTTAAAGGATTCCAAGAAGGTATAGTTTATACTACCTATGGCTTATAGTTTTGGAATTATGGGGTAAAAACTGTAAAATGGTGAAAAGGTCAATTTTGGATTGTACAGGGGTCAAAAATTAAAAGTCGCTCTTGTAAAACGTGGCCCAAGTTGCTGGCTCAGCTCATAGAATGAAATATAAGAATAGTTTTGACTATCTTCAGTGTTTGGTTATTAACCAAAATGGCGAATAAAGTCAGCAACTATTGGCAGCTATTAGATTCCATTGGCCTGGGACCTATTTTGTTGGATAACGTGAAATCTAAGCATAACAGATAAGGCAAACTAATCCTTATTTCAATCCTTTAAGCTAGGGAAACAATTTGCACCACATATTACCTGAATCAAAGCAACTTTTAACTTATAATATGGCTAATAATACATGTGATATTAGCCATAACTCTGGATTGCAACAACCAAATCGGATACTGTAAACGTTTTTCAAAAGCCAAGACTTCCCCTGTGATGTGATGTAAATATTACGTCACTATATTATTGTTTTCACGTCCAACGAGGGCGCTTTGGCCTTGCACCATTTTATTTTGTGGGCACCCTGTATATTATGATTATGCACACGCATGAAGAAAAAATAATTGATTTAATTTACGTTGCTAATGAATTCGTCAGTAAAATATCTGGCCACCGTCTAAATATATTGGACAAATTTAAACAAACGGATGATGATAGAATCAAAGAATAATGGACTTTCCCCATCTCTGGGCGGGGAAGTTATCTTGGATGTACATCATAATATTACCAGGGTTTATTATGTATCATCCTGCAAACAAGTGTTGTAAATCAGCCTGCCTCCGATGAGATCAGGAAAAGTAATTATAAATTGATCAGGAAATCCACTTGAACACCACACTATCAATAGCCCTATGACATTAAAATCAAAATTAGTATGTAGAAGGAAAATTTAAATTTAGTGGATCCAACTTTCTTTCGAGCACATCAAGTGCTATCTTTGTTTCGGATCTCTCTCTCTCTCCTACTGCTATGCTAAGATCGTCTTCCTTCTCAGCGTCAATTCATTTTGAGTGCTTTGCAATTGTTCAGAAGTACGGCAAAAAGTTACGGGAAAATACTATCAACAGTTTACCTTGAGGTCCTTATTTAGTATTTAAACTAGCAAGATTTCAATTTTTCATTAAGTTTAGGCAATTACAAAAAATGGCCAACGATATTGTTTCGGTTAAACGCGACACACGGAAAACGAAATCGTGGGTCCACATGGACCCACCCCAAGCACGTTAAAAGGCTCATTGAAATGTGTTTTGTTTTCTCTCCCTTTCCCTCTCTTTCTCTTCCTTTCTGTTTTGCTCTTTTTTCTCTCATTTTATCACTGTCTTTCTTTCTCTTTGATGGGATATATGATTAGTTCCAATAACCCAAGCAGGGTTTGTATTGTTTCCAATATAATCAAAGTTTTCAAATGATCCGTTTACAGTAGATCCCACACACAAAATAGCTACACCCCCCCTCCCCGTTCTGGTGTCTTCAGACCCAGACACCCAGGTCACAGACCCCGTTATATAGGCGTGTCCCAATTTCAAAAGTAATCCGACTCTAAATCTAACCCGAAGCCTACACCTAACTCTGAGTATAACTTAAGGTGGTTCCCATGTGTAGCTCAAGAGTTACTAAATAGGTCTAAAGATCATATTTCCCAATATGTTGTCACATCAAAACAATTTCAAACCAAAAGAATGTGTCTTAATTTACATTTCCACAAGCTTTTCAGCTCTCAGATGTCAAAAATCACAAAATACAGGGGTTTTCATATTTTTACGTTTTGAATTTTTTCTGGTGAACCCTACCTCCTATTTTCATTTTTTCAGCAGATTATGAAAGCAGGTGTGCTCTTTCATAATCTGCAGAAAAAATGAAAATAGGAGGTGGGGTTCTCCAGAAAAATTCAAAACGTAAAAATATGAAAAACCCTGTATTTTGTGATTTTTGACATCTGAGAGCTGAAAAGCTTGTGGAAATGTAAATTAAGACACATTCTTTTGGTTTGAAATTGTTAAGATGTGACAACATATTGGGAAAAACAATCTTTAGATCTATTTAGTAACTCTTGAGTTACACATGGGAACCACCTTAAAACTACCAGCTGGACATCAACTTGACCGGCTGTATTCGTGCATCAATCAAATCATAATACGAGTATAAATTTGTGCATGCTTGTTTTCCGGAGGCTTTAATAGATATGATTAACGATATTATTTCGCTATTGCCCATTCTTAACTTATTCCTTGCCGCGTTCTATTGGCTGTCGTCAAGTTGTACTTGGATGTAAACAATGAGATAAACATTGCCAGAAATTTCCCGCTGCCTATAAGCCTGTTCAAGATGATCCCGTGTCATAGTTATGCGGTCGAATTTATAACGGATACTTCAGTGCAATACTTTAAACATTTTCACATTAGCACATTAGTTAGTTTTAGTTATCATGATTAAAAAATCGCAATTCACTGGTAACTAAGCAACGTTGTCTAATCGTCGTCTGCAAATCTTCATTTTATGGACGATTAAAGTTTTTAATTTTTAAGGTTCTGGACTTATTTGCTATTCCTCATGAGATTAGACATTTTCGAGAAACACTGTTATACACTTCAATATGGAATTCTTCATAAGTTTCGGTAAGTTTTAATACTGTAATCTTCTATATTTAAATATATTTCTTTATTTTCTCCATTTGTCTTTTGTGAGTTCTATACGTATACATTGAACTACTTTCTAGTAGGAAAATTGTTTAACCCTAAAAGACCCGGGGCAGAATCCGCCCCCCCCCCCCGACATTTTTTTCGTATCTCACCTATTTGTTATATTTTTCACGCCGAAACTACATGACTTTTTTTTCTTTGAAGACTTGCGCTCGATATAAGACCATTATGAACAAAATCGGACCTACTACGGTTATGACGAGCGGCGTTACGTTATCGCGCACTGCGTGCGAAGAAAAACTATTTTCCCATTGAAATTTACACGGAACAACAGAAATCCAGTTTTTGTGCTAAGGTTACAGTTACAATATGTTTAACGTTATTTATTTTAGATTATTTGTGAGTAAGAGCATGTGTGTGCACATACTTTGCCACACATCATGGCCAAACATCAACTTTGCTGAAAAATGGCGAAACCATGAATTTGCGATTTTTTAGATTTTTTGTGTTGTTTTTATGTTTTGTATTTTTGCAGTTTTAAAATTGTAGGCATGTTTGTACTTTTTTGTATCAATGGACTCGGAGGGTCTGGCTATCCCTTGATACCACCCAATATGATAGTTCACCTCAATAATACCTTTCCGAATCACCCACCCCCCTCCCGGCGGTGAGATTGTCCAAAAAGCCCGCTCTTTTAGGGTTAAAATCCACTAACAGTCCAGTGTTAAACTGAGCTTCTTTTAGTACTCCGAAATGCTTGAACCACTGATCTACGCTGTCTCAAAATTCTGATATTGTTTTTTTTAAAACATGAAATCGGGATGAAATACTTTAAAACATTATCATCTATAAAAGATACACATGCTTTCTAAGGTTATTCCGTCTCCTTCGCAATCTTTAGATACACTCTAATACTAGCCATGTTTGTTTCAAACTCAACTTGTGTCACTTTGGCAATGTGCAACTCATTCAAACATGTGCGTTTGGTCAATGTTTAGTTGTATCATTTTCTCGCAGCACTACAAATGTTTCATTTTAAGTTTGTTCTGCTGCCCTTGGGGAAAAAACAAAAAAAGATAAAAAAATCAAAAAATGATATAAGTAAAGCTTCATCAATCAAACTTCACTGAATTTTGGCAGTAACTTCACCCCTTGTTGTGTTTACTTGACTCAACTCGTCTGAAGAGGGTCACCTTCATGAGATGCATTAACATAAAAAAGCATTAATATTGTAATGCAGAAAAGATGATTACAGCCAAATATTGATCAATGGCACTTTTTCTTATTTCTTTTTTCATCTTATTGCTTTTGTCAATCTAAGATACATAATTTAACTGCAGTTATGAAAATCACTTTGTGCACTTTTGTCGCAATTTCAACTCCATGTAACGTTTGCGTGTTATCAATGTTGACTGTATCTCTCTCTCTGCTCATGACAATTGTTGCTCTTTTTTAATGTAATGCTAATCCCATGAAGATGACCCTCTTCAAGCGAGTTGAGGCAAGTGAAAGAGTGGTGATTCTTTTTCATGCAGAATGCCTCATTTGCATTTCAGATTTTCCACAGCCTCTCTTCAACGTCACCTATGACATCATGCAGAATCCTTATTCTGACTTTAAAGAGGTTTTGCTTTAGGAAGCGTAATTTCTTCCTTTAGATCTTGAAATATTTATTTTTTTTTTTTTTTTTTTTTTTTTTTTACTAGAACAGTTTTGTTTTGGCATAATTGGCGTTTTAAACGTGTTTAAAGGTTGGTTTCCAGGCCGTAGCCGGGGTTGCGGGGGGGCGAGCACCCCCCCCCCCCAAAAAAGATAAAGGTCCGCTTTGTCATTCTGAAGTCCGCTTTGCAATGTTGAAGGTCCGCTTTGCCTGTTGAAGGTCCGCTTTGTGTGTTTAAAATGTGGCGCGTGTTATTTTTTTGTCAGGTTCTTGTGCGGGTTGTGGTACCGACTATTATTGTCAAAATTAGTTGCAACGCAATTCCTACTATAAGTATAGTGTTTTGTTAACGGCGATGATGTTTTATTGCTGCCGCACCCCCCCCCCCCCCCCTCCCCCCCCCCCCGTCGATTTTGGATGTGACGGTAAAAAATTTGGGGCAACGTGAGCGTAGCGAGCCGAAAAAAACAAAATTTTTTGGGGGGGGGTTTTTCTCGACAAAAAAGGTCACTTTCTGGAAAATCCGCACCCCCCCGCCCCCCCCAAACAATTCTGGCTACGGTCCTGTTTGGTTTCTTCTCATCGTTAAGTATGGTGTTTACCAAAGTTTCTTCTTCTTCAGAAAATCATAATTAAAAATGACATTTTCTGATTGTTCCATTTTTGACACAGGGGCTGTAACGGGTCCCTCATGCAGAGGGGAAGAGCAATGATATTACAATCTATATGCTTTAGTTTCTCCTGTCCTTCTAATATCTTCTAACCAAGAAGCATCTGCAATGTACACACCTGGCCAAAGTATTGCAACATGCCAGAAAAAGCAATTTATATTCCAAATTGATTAAAATTGTATCAGATTTCTTGACTACACATTACGTATTATTGGCAAAGTGGGGATTTTCAAACAGATGAATGTTTCCCAGAAGCAAGTCGTGCAAACGTTTAATTGATTTGCATTATCCCCTTAATATGGCGGTTTAAAGAAGCTGGCTAATGATAATCTTTGCCGATTGTACTCCAGAAGGAATACCTGAATAACGTCAAAAAATGGCTGCCAAATAGTCCCTAAATGAACTTTACAAGTTTGTCAGGGTTTACTCTAAATGTTTAGGGCGAAAATTGGTGTGATTGTATGGATCGGAAATGAGATAATGTCAATAAAAGATTGGAACACGTTCACCACCGTTGGACTCGGGAAATTTAATGGCAAGAAAGAGGTCACGTGATAACCTGAAGACAACTTTTAAATGGCACCGTTGACATTGTGCCGTTTGTCATGTAATGTGAACGCGTAATTTACACATGATTTACGTAAACCACGTGAGTTATCATTAGAATTGCATTTCATGTGTCTCGGATTTCTCGAATATTTCGAAGACCACTGTCTTCCACTGACTTTATCTCGTTTCCGGTCCACACAACCACCATGATTTTCTCCCATAAAAATTTTAAGTAAACCCTAATGAACCCGTACAATCCCTTAAGTGGCTGTTTTGAAGCCATATCTCTTGTGTCTGTGTCTGTATTCCTTCTGGAGTGCAATCGACAGGTCATCGTTTGCTGTTCCTTTTATCCGCCATATTTAGGGAACGTGACAATCAAATCAAGCGTTTTTTCACTCTCTTGGATTTTGGGGAATAACATCTGTATGAAAAACACAAGTTTGGAATTTAAATACGCATTGAGTGGTCAAAAATCCATGGTATAATTTGAAATCAATTGGTGATTATGAATTGCGTTTTCTGAATGTTGCAATACTTTTGGCCAGTGTGCGTAGTCATTACGAAAAAAAAATCCGAAATCAATATAGTAACATGAAGAAATAAGCTCCAATGTGCGGATAATTAGCATTACACGAAGATTTTTAGACTTCTACCACAGCACGAGATATATGACAGTCAGTGAAAAATGTCCATCCTGGATGGTCAGTGAATTTTTCACTGACTGTCGTTTATGTTGCGGTGGGGTAAAAGTCGAAAAAATCTTCATGTAATGCTATGATTTCAGATTTGAAAAGCCCGGTTGCCAAAACAATTTATGTGTGTATAATTCCATCAAGAAATACCCATGGACAAGTCGGCAGTTGTGCTAAATACCAGTTTTCTGTTTGTGTCAGGGCGGGGGGGAGGACACGATCTGCTCAATTTGGCAATTGGGGATTTCCATGCCTAAGAAAAATGACTGTTGTTCAGTGGACCATATTTTGAAAACCACTCAAAAAAAATTAACAGATATAAAGTTAAAAAGAAATGGAAAAATATCACTTTCATTTTGGGTGAAGTTTTTATTTGGTCACCCTGTACTCTAAGACATTATTAATATATATTAGTGAAAGAAAATTGAATAATATTAATCGGTTAAGAAATTACAATACTTTTTACGCGCTCCAATTTGGACCGAAAAACATTTTTTTCCACAACATCATGATCATGATGCACAAAAAGTATGGCTTTTTGGAGTTACGAGACTAAATTAATTATGTACATGTAGAAAAAAACATTATGCGCTTGATACATTTTAGCCTTTTTATGTTGCCGTTTTCCAACCATGAATTTTACCATTACTTTGTGTAAGGATTCCATATGAAATTGTATGGCCATGTCGGCCATGCTGCCCTTTGCAAAGTTAATTGATGAACAGATGTCTTTTCCTTTCGTGCAGCACTCTCTCAACATTTCAGTGCTTCATTTCTCCCTGTCTAGATCTTCGTCTTGCGTATGAGGCAGCAGCTAAATATGTTGTAAGCGTTGGAGCCAACTCACTGTTGATTGGTTGGGGTTTGAGAAATCTGTGTCCACCGGTGGACGAAAGGTAAGGCACTCATTGAGAATGTGATCCGCAGTCTGTGATGGAGAACCACATTGGCAGGCTGGCGATGGGCGCAGCCCCCATCGGTGCATATTACTATTGAAGCGACTGACTCCTGTGCGAATCTGGTTTAAGGTGACCCATTCCTTGCGTGGGAGATTGCTGCCAGGTGGTAGTTCTGTCTTAGGTGTAATAGAGAGTTGATCTGGTCTTGGAGTATCTAGCCAGGCAGTATTCCATGTCTGTAAGATGTTGAATGGGTAACTGGAGAGTCTAGCAACGTGTCGGCAGAAAGGTCGGCGAGAGCGCAGTCTCTGTCTACCTATGGTGTGATTCTTTGACAGTGTTATGCAGCAGGTGCTTGTTGTCTAGACTGTCCCACAGTCTCGGCTCTGTCTTCGGATTCAGGGCCCAGTAGGTTCAACTGACATAAAATCAAACTTATTTACAACAGTCGCACTCACCAACACGACGCATCTAATGTATATACACAAATCAACAACTAAAATCCTAAAAAAATCAGATTACTGGGCCTTCCCTGGACCCTTGGAAATCGGTCATTTTAATATACTGCGCTGACACTTTTTAACTCCAATGGCCGCCCATACGCCCTTATACGATTACGAACCAACTTGTTCTTATCCACGGATTTACAAAATTCAAAATACCACTCGCACGCCGATTTGGTTGACTCAGAGAGATTGTAGTCTTCATTACCAGTCGTTTATACCACAGACCCTGAGAGGGTCTACTTGTTGTCCAGCAGGGCCTTATTCACTAGTTTGTGCGTGTGATGTTCTCTCCGAAGTACTGCAGGTGCAATGCCTGAAAGGACTGGCAGGAATTCAGATGGAGTAGGACGGAAGCAGCCAGTGATGGTTCTCAAGGTCTCGTTGAGTACTGTGTCCAGCTTCTTTGTGTGAGAGCTGTTGCACCATGCTGGGGCGGCATATTCAGCAGTACTGTAGACCAGAGCCAAGGCAGTGGTGCGTAGGGTCTTTGGGCTGGCACCCCATGAAGATCCAGCAAGTCGGCGCAGGAGGTTATTCGTCGAAGATACCTTTGGTTTCTGGGTCCACCGCATATTTCAAAATTTGGTACTTCACAACTTGCATACATTTATGTGGCTAGAAATAGCCTTTAGTTGCTATTTGCAGACCTTTGTTGTTTCTGTTCCGGTACAGGATTTATGGATTGGTGTACCTTAATCCTGTCCACTTCTTCAGGTAGTTCTTCATTCTCAGGCAGGTGGCGGCCCAGCATCATTCATTATAGCAACCCACCAAAATGTCAAAAGAAATTACAGCAATACAGGCGTGCAAACCACAAACAATTGAGTGCTTTGATGTGGTCGGTCAAGGGGATGTTCCCATAACCCACATACGACCTCGTCTCGCCATTCGTTATTCATAAAAAAACCAGAAATAACCTTCCAGTCGAGTTGCTTCTCAACTCCAACGGTTTTGAAATAAGAATATTCCTTGAAAACATATCAAAGAATTAAGAAGTTTTCGTCAAGATTCGTTTTACGTTTAAACCAATGGCGAAGTCTGAAATTTGGATTTCTTGACGCCCTTCCCTGTTCATTCTTTCTTTCTTTTTCATTAAAGTTAGTGCAGCGGCACTGACACCTTTCCAGAAAATATGAAAATATTTCTTCAATTTGCCCTCACAATCACCGCACCAGGCTTACTTTAATCAACAAATGTGTCTATTACATGAATATCATAGAATCGTACTTATCGATATTAAGGTGCCAGGCCGAGAGGAGAGATTTTGAGGCACTCATATATTGTGTCACAATAGTGATTCATATGAGATAAGACCCCAATATATCTCTTACCTTGTATTTGGTTACAGAAATGTCTTAAAAGAGATAAAAAAGATTGATTGATTTGGCTTATATGTTCAATATAAAACATAGGCTGAATTTCGTATTTTGGTCCTATACGAAATTGAAAGTCACAATTTTTGTACCACAGAAACATTTATCAGCTTAATCCTTGTCAGAGGGGATATTTTTACGAAAGCTTTACATCAGGCAAAAATCAGAATTTTTCTATTTTTAGGCGAACACCTGTTATTGAAATCTCTTGTTGCACCTTTAAAAACCACAAAGGTCACCAAAACCGGTTCACATAGATGCATGCCGTGGAAATCAACCCCACGGTGTGTGTTTTCTTGTAGGCCAGTCAATCTAGCAAAAATAATAGCCATACCTGGAAAAAAATTAAGAACAGAAATGATTGTTGTTGGAAAACATCTTAGAACCTTCCACATTAACATATTAAAAATAGAAAAAAAATGGAGCTGGGAAAAAAATGGAAAATTTGCATAAAACCAAAATAGCCGCCAGACCTATATGTTTCAATAATATTGGCACATAGACACTTAATTTGGGGAAATATCACACAATTACTAGCATTAGACAAGTGTTCTGTAGCATATAATTAAACTGTTTTACAGAAGAGGGCCAATGAAATACAAAAATGGCGGGTGGTATTTTAAAATTTTTTTGTTGGGGGGGGGCCACCGCCAATTTTCCCGGCCAAAATCATG
>JAMKCH010018327.1:0-133059 GCA_023653785.1 Ophioderma brevispina
TATGGGTCTAAAGGGTCCAAACCAAAGAAAAGAATCATATGGGTCTGGATCTGCCGCTCCGTGTAAGATTTGCCCACAGTCAAAATATGGTTGGAGTAGCATTGAACTCCATTGTTCAAAGAAGTCCATGAGGTAACAAAATGGAACCATATTGTTTGTTTTCTAAAATACCACAGCACGAAGTTCAAATTTAAAAATATTGTTCTTTCACAACAATAGTAATATAAGGCCTGTAATTTTTGTCAACAATTGTTTGCATGAATATTGCCACAAAATTAAAGGCATCAGAGGAAAACGTAATGACTTGAACAGATGAAGATTTTTAGACGAGGGTTCTTTGCATAGAAATATTGCTCAAAATCATCTTGATCAGATAAAACTTCCATTCTCAATGATATGTGTTACGGCGACGAAACCTAGTACAGGGAACCTTAACGTCGTTTTTGATTGTGGTCGGCACGACGACGTAAAGGCAATAATGCATGAAAAAGCAGCGCGACGTAGGCAATCAAGCACTGTATAAAGGGTATAGACTTGTCGACGCAATGCGCGTCGGAAGTCAATTACACTAGAAAAATAACCCTAAGTAATGGCCGCAGTATTTAAATTATCATGCACCTACTTGTACTTGTTATTTATTCTCCTGCAATTCTGTTTCTTGAATGAATAAAATATTTTCGGAATTTTGGAGATATTATTGTCGGGATCGTGACACAATTTGATTATGTAATGTGGTTATACTAGAAATGAGGTGATTCGTAAATGTGATGAAATGCACAAAGATTGATAATGGACTCGTCTACATGTCCCGAAAATTTCAGTAGAAAATGAGGGTGATTCGTAATATGTGAAATGCAAAAGATGATAATGACTCGTCTGACCATGACCGAAAATTGCATGTAGAAATGAGGGTGATTCGTAAATGTGAAATGCAAAAAGATGGATTAATGACTTAGTCTGACATGCCAGAAATTGCACCCTGACTCCGTTGTACTAGGGCGAACCCAAGGTCAGAAAAGCACCCTCCCGTGTTCATAAAACATAAATTCAACAATGACTATTTGATAAGAAGATGACTTGAACAAGACTCCATGTGTAATATTAAAAACAATGAGTTTAATACCTACATGAAATCTGATCATCATATACCACATATTAACAATGCACAAAATTATTTTATATGTCTACCTACTTAAAAATCAAAATAAGCAACAAATCATCTAGTGGAATTATAAGATTAAATTCAGGTCCATATAAATCTTGGCGACCCAATTCTTGCTGGTACGTTCAACTAGTAGTTTCGCGTTTAATCGCAAAAGTCCAGTAAACCGGCCGATTAAATTGTAGACTTGGAGAAATCTGAAGTATAACTGCAAACTCTGATATAAGTCCATACAGGGAACTCAGTGCATAAAGGTGAACTCTTTGTAGAGGCAGCACTGGCACAAATAACAAGCTCCTTGCTGGTATTATAATGTTAACCTGTGTGTTCAAAGCACCAAATTTGTGCCTGCAGCTCTTACGAATCTGGCGACTTTCCAGAATTATAATAAAGAACATAGATTTTTTAAATCAATGTTATGCAAGTTCTCCACCTTCTGTTTGTGAGGTCTACACTCGCTGAACTCTCTTCCAACGGGAACAGGTATATAATGAACTTGCAACAGAATTTGTCCTCGGCAAATTTCCCATGATGCACAAAACCAGCGAAGACAAGTCGAAATTTCACAATCTTTTCATTTCGCTGAACATGTTTTAAAGAAATCCACATCCTGTGCTCGAGGTTTGACAAGCAATTACCAGTCTATTGTTCATCAACAGGTGTGCAATCTTTGCTTCCTATAGGTAACAAAGAACCTCTTTACAGTTCTTAGAATGACAAAGATAAAACACTGTGCTTTCCTTTTGTCCTCTGACTGCGAACATCTTCTGACTGTTTCTTACTCAGGAAGTTCTCACAATCTGTCCATTTATAACTAGGTCAATCAGATAACTCATGCTTATTGCACAACCCATTGCAAGTGTTCATTTAATATTTTCCAGTTCTCCTCCTCATAAATTATATGATTGATTAAATTTCAACATGATTTAATATATACAAAAAAGAAATTAATATTCAGGAGTCTTATCACACATGTTTTTGACACAAATTTTGAGACAGATAAGTATTTTCGATTCCTGTGTCCTTCGTTTATTCAAAGAAGTCTCTTTCAACATGATTTCTACCTTTGCATTGGAAAATTGTCCTTCATAATTATTCCAGCTTATGACAATGAACTTTATTTAATATTTATACTTGAAAGTAACGATAGTGTAATTAGAGAGAAGAAGTTATTGAAAAAATCCTGTTGCACATTGCTTTTTAAAAATGTTTACAATGTTTAATATTAAATAATCTGATACAATAATTAACTTCATGCCTAATTAATCATTGAATTCATATGAATCTGATTATCTGCATATTGTGAAGCAAAGTCATAAATATTTTGTCACCATAAATTCAGACAAATGACAGGCCCCGAAAACCCAGCTTACTGTGTACAGCTCATTGGAATTGTGTAAAAATGGATCAGCCTAGAAAATTTATCATATCTGCCCCTCATTTCGTCACCGAATTCCTTCACTTTTTAGCAAAGAAAGAAGAGCATAATTATGCCGATTAAGACCACACCATTGCATCAACAGCTGAGTAAAACGGTTCAGGATCCTAATTTTTTGTGTTTCTTCTTCATGCCACATGTTTTTGATAGCCAACGTGTACAAAGAACCCTAAATGATCTTTCATGGGCCTCTTGTCTAGTCACAAAAAAGGTTTGACTCCTCATTGAATGGTGGAGGCAGAGAGAGTTTACTTATGGAACGATAGTTGTCCAAAAATTCGATAAACCCCGTTTATCGACGATAAACTAGGTTTTTTCGGCGATTATCCTAGATTATCGAATTGATAATCCTAGTTTTTCAACAGCAACCCCTAATATCGGTTGTTAAGCTTAGTGTATCAACCGAAATTTGATAAACCTACTTTATCGAATTGAAAAACTAGGTTTATCGAATCGAAAAACTAGGTTTATCAAAGAAAACCACGATATCGAGTGATAAACCAAGATTTTCGAACGATATTGTAGGTTTTTTGATAAACATGGTTTTTCGATTTGATAAACCTAGATTTTCAATTCGATAAACCAGGATTATCAAATTTGATAATACTGGTTTATCAGAACCCTGAATATCGACCGATATCACAGGTTTTTTGTTAAACCAGGTTTTTCGATTCGAGAATCTTAGATTTTCAATTTGATAAACCAAGATTACAAATTTGATAATCTTGGTTCATCGCAACCCTGAATATCGACGATTCACGGTTTTTTTTTGATAACCATAGTTTTTCGATTTGGATTATCCTGGTTGATCTCGAGTTTGATAAACCTAGTTTTTCAAATATTATATTCCATCATTCTTTCTTATGTGGTTTTACATTAATTTGATTATCCTGGTTTATCGAATTTGATAAACCTAGTTTTTCGATTTGATTATCCTGTTTAATCGAATTTTATTAAACCCTAGTTTTTCGATTTTGGGATTATCCTGGTTTATCGAATTTGATTATCCTGGTTTATCGAATTTGATAAACCTAGTTTTTTCGATTTGATTATCCTGGTTAATCGATTTGATAAACCTAGTTTTTCGATTTGAATTATCCTGGTTTATCGAATTTGATAGGAACCTATTTTTTCGATTTGATTAATCCTGGTTTATCGAATTTGATAAACCTAGTTTTTCAATTTGATTATCCTGGTTTATCGAATTTGATAAACCTAGTTTTTCGATTTGATTATCCTGGTTTATCGAATTTTATAAACCTAGTTTTTCGATTTGATTATCCTGGTTTATCGAATTTGATTATCCTGGTTTGAATCGAATTTGATAACCTATTTTTTAGATTTGATTATCTGGTTTTATTATCGAATTTGATAAACCTAGTTTTTCGATTGATTATCCTGGTTTATCGATTTGAATAACCTAGTTTTTCGATTTGTTTATCCTGTTTTCGATTTGAAATAAACCTGTTTTTCTTCCCCTCAGATTAACAACAAACCCATTCAGATGAAGCTAGGAGACTACATCATGCAGGCATCTTGGCATGTTAATATTTTTAATTGCAGGAATTCAGCGAAGATTCAAAATAGAATGATGGTCGCCAGGAAGACATTAGGCTTTGATGTGCGTCGGACACCAGGGTATTGCGTGTCTCATCTCAGCAAATATGGTACGAAAATCCACAATGCAATTCACCACTTGCCAGATAGCATATGAGACGGCCCACGACTTGATTTCCTGCAAATCATTGTTGGGAGAGGCCGCAGCTGGGATTTCTGTCCTCTTTTAACTTTATGAAGGTCACGATGTAACATCGTCTCCCGGCATCGTCTGCATAGAGGATGGGTGGATTCAGGATTCTTTTGTGATGTCCTCAATGAATTACATAAAAAGTAGAGGGCCGAGGATTGAATTTTGTGGTACACCGGCATTAATCGACTTCTTGCTGGATGCCCTCCCTTTTGGATGACTGAGGTCGCGCGGTAGTCCTGCAGCAATCATATGAGCAAATGCCATAACTTGTCTGAGATCCATAAGGTAAAAACTTGGTCAGTATACCCAGGATGCCACATTCTGTCAAATGATATGAATCAGACAATTCTTGCCTATGCTTCGGTCATTGATTGTCATTGGTGATGCATTGTCGAAACATAGGGCAAGGCATCAGATGTAGAATATGGCCATACCTAAAGCCAATTGTCTGTTTGATATCAATGAATGTATATCAAAATGCACCCACATTGTTTCAAAGATCAGTCGATACCCTCCACCATGCCGTGCTGGGGCCCATGGGGTTTTTTGTGTGGGTAAGCTGGCTATAGTGGGCAGGGTTTTTATGTGGGCTATTCCCCTAATGGGGCCCATGTGGGTTGTAAATGGGTAACCATGATGGGTTTATGCCTCATGGGGCCCATGTGGGTTTTGTATGGGAATGGGTGGACAGGGTATTCATGGGGATAGTATTACGAGGGGGCCCATTGTAGGCAACCCATTATGGGTGTTTATTGGCTTATTGTGTTGGGCCCATGTTGGTTAATCTGGGCTTACCCCTCAATGGTTCTACCCAAGTTAATGGGCCGTGGGGCCCACTTGGGTTTTCCCGTGGGTTACATGGGCTTACGTGGGCATGGGAAATACATGGGCTTTTCTAAAGGGGGCCAGTGTGTTGTTTCAATGGGTAACTGATATGCTTCTTTACTTGGGCTTTAAATGGGTTTCCCAAATGGGGCTATTGTAGGTTTTCAATGGGGTCAATGATGTGTTTCTTTAATTGGGCTTTAAGGGGGTTCTTAAATGGGGCCATTGTAGGTTTTCAATGGCCGGCTGAGTATATTTACTAATATGCAGGATGGGCATTTCCCGGGTGCCATTTTGAGCCCATTGTGGGTAAAATGTGTATTTCCATTCTTTGTATAAATAATTAATATAATTTAGTTAAAGGTCAACTAAACTCACCTGTCGATATGAAGGCCAATACGTACAAGTTAACTCATTTTAACTTCAACAATACCGTTAAATACTTAATTTGATGCCAATTTGGTCAGTAAAGTACAAGTGGTCGACTGAATAGAGCATTAGACTAAGATCATGAGGGTCCACGGTTCGAATCCCAAGGTAAGCTAATACATATTGGTACCATGTTAGTTTGAGATGCAAGTGATGCCTAAAGAATAATTGAATTAAACCAATTATCCAATGTACTAGAATGTTTTTCTTTAATTAAAGATATAATTAGCCGCCCCCCCGTTAACAGGCATCCAGTTCAACTTGCCCACTTAGGACCCATTTGAATCCAGACGACAAAAACAAGTGGGCACCAGGTGGGAAGCCAAGGAGGGGCCCAGGAAGTAGCCCACAAGTGACCCACGTGGGGCCCATGTCACATTGTTGGAGGGGTAGTTACTAGGCGAATGCTTGTCACCCTTCTTATAACATGGGATGACTTCAGCTACTTTCCACATCACTGGCAGGTGGCCCTTGTCAAAGCTGTTGGAATAGACAACCCTATGCAAACCACTCCTTACCACTTACAAGCTGTAAGGTACCCCGTAAAAAATCGTCCTTACAAACTGTAAGGTACCCCGTAAAAAATTTCTGGAAAGCGGGTAACCAATTGAAAGTGGGAGCCGCGGTCTTTAACAGCTTTTAATTCTAGACAGTTCATCCCCAATCATGTTCTTCATATTTGGTTGTATTTCCTGTAATTCCATCATATCACCCATTTTGATGTATTCAAGTACAATTTCAAAAACTTCGAGTTGTTAGAATTGCTTTAATGAACCCTGGGATAAACCAAGTTATGATAATCATTTCTTGTATAATTAATACAAAGAAATTTGACCAATTGGTTACCACTTTCCCAAAGACAGGATAACCATGAAGCTATTTATTTACAACATATTTAGACAATTTTTGATTGCACATTATCTTGATGATTTCTTTACCCATATCATACATGTATGTATCAGTATTGCCTTTATCATAGGCAACATTGATATTAAGATCGCTTTGCCCTAAAATGAATACTTTCAACATGTCCACCTATAGATGAGGTGCCATCAATGTTTATAAACACAAGTTAGTACCTGGTTACTGACATGTTAGAGGTGTGAAGAATATGCCCATACAGTAATAACATTCAATAGCCTTATCACGCCTGATTGAGCGCGAATTTTACAAGCACAAGCCATACAGGTGCTCACGCCATAACAGGCCGGGCATGCTTTGTTCTTGCCGGTGGCGGTTGACGTCACAATGTCACCTCATCTATAGAGGTGCAATTCTTTAATTATATTACACCCTACCCTGTATTCTGTATTTAATATAAATTGAATAACAACAGAATAGGTATGTTTTCTCTTTATGTTATTAACTTCCAGTATTATTAATTAGTTTGTACAATGTACAATGTTACGTGTGCTTTGTATACACGGTCCCATTGAAGAACATATTATGCTGAATTGGTCCTTCTGTGTAATAATAAAATAAACCTAATTAGACTATGTAGATCAAGTCCGTTAGTGCATCTCAATAGACCATATGCAATAGGCAGCCATGCCGTATGGCATTCATTCAATCATTTATTTCATTCAAAACAACGATCATGATACAAATCAATATGATATAATACTAAATTTACAAGTACATAAATGTTATAAGGTTATATATTTGATATAATAATAATAAAATAATAATAATCATTCTAAAATGATACTTAAAGGGAAATTTAAAAGGTCCATGGCCCGATCGCTATTAACCTCGTCCCCAGAAGCTCCAGATTTTACCGGAAGTGGTCAACATTTTAGTATCAGAAGAAAGCTACTATTTTTTCTCATTTTCCCTGTAAATCTTAGAGCCAAAGGATGTTTGGTTTGGAAGTTATGAGCGGAAATGTGCCCCATTTTGGTCGACCAATATTAATTTTACACAGTACTCTATGGGGCTTACAAAATCACGTTTTTAGCTCTCGCATCAAAACGGATTGAAATATCGGCGCGAAATTTTACAGATGGGGTTTTGGAGTGAAGGCCAATCTATCAAGATGAAAATTTCGTATCCTTTAATCGGGCCTTCCCTTTTTAATTATTCATTAGGTTATAATGAGCTCCTATTATTATTTAAAATAATATTCATATCCTTTGTTATTCTAGTGGATTATCTTTAATTTGCATAAATTAATATTCATAAATCGCAAACAAAGGATAACCTTAAGGGAAACAGAATTTCGCCTTAACGTCGAATTCAGTGCATAACAAAAGAGATTTCCCCTTAAGGTAGGAATTAATCGTATATATTATAGAATAGTATATAATATAACCATAGATAGCTTACAATGTGTGATTATCTGAATGGGGAGAGATCAAAATAAACCCCGAGGAGCTAGCTTTAATCTTTGATCCCATCCTTACCAATAATAGATTTTAAAAAAGCTATTTGAGTAATGTGAACAAACATTAAATTACAGAAGATACTTATAAGACAGGACAGAACAGATACCGACGAGGACAAGACAACACAGAGCGTTAAACAGGAACAAAGGTGATCTATTACACTCTTGGCATTTCGCAGGGCACGGGAGATTTTAAGTTAATCGCCCAGTATCACGTCCTATTGCAATCCCAAGACTGGTCCACATTACTTCCCTTTCAAATTCAGACCAATGACCCATTCCCGGTGCAAATGGTTCCGTGTCCTGGGATGAAATAGGATGCACCCCTAAGAATGCCACTTTTCCGTTGTTTCTTATATAATCGTTTCAAACAAATCTTGCCGGGAGTTCTCGAGTACCACGAGCACCGCTTTGTGGATCTATATAGCCACAAAAATCAATGCCTGGTTCCATCAGCGGGTCTGACGATTATCCTATTGCAAAAGGTATCATAGTAGCAGCTTCACATTGATTTCTCGGCATAACCTTATACACACTAAAAACAACGTGGTCATTTTCCGTGGTAAGGTGTCAACTATGCACCTTACCCCGAAATAGTGGTCAAATTTTGACCACGAAAAGGGTCAAAATTGATCCCTTTCGTGGTCAAAATTTTGATCACTATTTCGGTAGGTGCATATTTTGACACCTACCACGGAAAATGACCACGGTGTTTTAGGAGTGTGATCATCAGCTGACAGACCTCCATCAATTGCTAATGGGTAACAACGGTATATTGTCGGCAGCCTGAGACATAAAAAGCTGACTGATTCGCCTATCGGGTGTTCATTCCAAGAATTAAAAAAGAAAGAAAGTGGAAAATGAAGACCGAATTACATTACGTGAATACATGCTATTCTTACAATCGCAGATCCTGCCGCCAGACCACCGACATAGCCGTGCAATCCTTTGTACCGACGCCCGTGCGGTATGTGGATAGGAACCACCGATTACTCAATAGCTGCGTTTTGAAGCTATCCCGTAAAATATCAAACCAATCAGTTAGCGATGAACTTCGTAGTCACCTTCGCTGCAATCGCTATGGCATCAAATATATTGCCCTTATGCTCTTCCGCTCTCTGGTCAATAGAAATCTAGTCAAATACCACCTCTAACAATCTAAGATTTCACTATCCTTTCAAAATAACCCCTCACTGATCAATAGAAAATTCTGTCCAATGCACAAGGTAAATGTAAAAGTCAATTTCCGACCAATTTCAAGTACATGACTTGTTTGCAATCTTATTGCCTTGTCTACTACAATCCATTTCCTTTAATATAATTTGGAGTCATTTTGAATAGGTGTTTTAATATTTACCAATCCGTTCGGCAACTTCTCTTTAATCACATATACTTCAGCCATAACAAAATTTGCCTTAAATAGTGTTAATATTATATGCATAGAATATTGGCTCATAGTGGGCAATTTGCACTCTATGGTATTTTATCCGAATCATTTCGCAGTACGGAATTTGTTTAAAACATCCTCTGTCCTCGTTCAATGGCTATAACAATGAAAGCTTTACTGATATAATACCATTACAGCTTTTTTTTGCCTGATGGCATGAAAACATATAAGCGCGTAAAACGCTACTCTGACCTCAGTAAGTTATCAACTGGTCAACTAAAGTTAATATGTGGCGCACTTACCTGTTCAACTGTTACAAGCTTTGTGTTTTGAAGGGTTGTTCATAACTTCCATCTGAATAATAAAATAATAAATAAATGATACGGACATATACCTATTAAAAACGTGTAGTAGTGCATGATAAAAAGGCAATTTGCCCTCCTAATAATGATACAAAAATATAATAACAATATAATAATGACATCATAACAATAATAACTTCAATACATATGATCTTTCTGGACATTATTATTCTGACTCCTACGACCTGTCGAAATTTAACGAACAGGGAACTTCGAAAGTCAGCCGAAACCACCGTTTACTGTATTAGAGGCGCGGAACCATCGTCGTCTTTAATGCATATTGTTTATTGCTTGTGAAGCACTTACCACAACCACTTTGCAGCATGTAAGAAAAGAGAAAGAACAAGGTAGAAGAGGAAGAAGAAAAGCGTTGGGAGATGACATTAGAGTGACATAAAGGACAAACCGCTTAATCAAAAGAGGCAGCGAACATCGAAATACAGATGGAAAATGCTGGAGGCTACACACAAACAGAGGGTGACCATAGAGGAGGGAAGAGGAGGAGGAGGAGGACCGATGACGATAACGATGACGAGTTGACGACGACGATCGAGATGATTGATGATGATGTGATGATGATGATGTAATGATATGATTGACGAGGGACGATGAGGAAGGAGGAGAAGGATGTAACTTATCACAGATACGACTGCGTAATAATGAAGGAAAGTCTTAAGGGTTACTCGCTCATCTTGCGATGCCCTTGTCTTTCATTCTTTTGTACACCTGCATCCAGTAAACTTATAAACAAAATTAAAAACGAGAAAACAATATTTTAAAAAAAAAAAACAGACCCGTTAAACGCTTTTAAACAGCTTAAGAGAACCTATAATCGCACAGTAGACGAAAGGAAGAGTCGCACAACGGTTTTGAGTCTTCTAATCTAGGCAATTGTGCAACGTATGGATAAGGAAAGGTGGGTTAGCAGGGGTTAAAAATTGGGAAATGATTTGCCCTAACCACAGGAAATATAGTTGGCTCAACGTTTAAATATGGCAACACTTTCGTGTTTTCCATTTAGAAGACACGTCCGTCAGAAGACAAGTAATACAAAACTATCACTGTAATGCAGTGTTTTAATTGCAAAGACAATTAAGAGATAGATAATATGGCCACATGAAAGACTTACTGTCTGTTCCGACCCATCCTGGGCAAATTGCATTACATGTAACTCCGGTTCCTGCCGTTTCTAACCCAACGACCTAAACATTTATAACAAAATACAGTAATAGTAAATTAGACATCCATTCTGATATAGCAATAATAATCAGCATATATATCCGTACCCGTAGGCCTACAATAGCTCAACTTATAACGCCTTTTAGAGAACATTTTTACCGTTCCTAGGATGATCATCACCTCAAAAGAACATTTCCGACGGTAGTAGGCCTATAATTTCCGACTGAGAACCATTTTCGACAGTAGAATTTTCAGTTCTTTTTCCTATAGATTTTTAAGAAGCTTTCAAAAGCAAATGATTATATTGTAGCGATATACGTATGGTTTATCCCGGGATTTTACCTTGGTTAAACCCATCATTCCGTGTTTAGCGGAGCAATATGCCGACTTATATTTCACGGCCCCTGTACCCAGCCTGGATGAAATGTTCACGATGCGGCCCCATCCTACAGTAAAAACCATCAAGACATCAATGATGTTGTGATTAGGATATACATGTAACTAGTTCTTCTGGTTTATGTTATGATTATGTTTTGTATGAAAAGGGGACAATGATCTTTCCGGGCACACCTACTGACAATATTGACAAAAATATACAGAAAAATGGGTCATGCCAAGTGTGCGATTGGCATTTTCGTGTTCTACAAACTTGACAATAAAATGTTCTTAGTTTAGTTTGTGATATCAAAAGGAAGCAATATACTTCTTCACGAATACTATCACCTTGATTTTGTATTTCTTTGTCGTACTCGTACATGTAATTCGAATACTCAAACATTTAATTTGCTTTTTGGAGGTTACCTACCTTTCTTTTTCATTGCTGGTACAAAGTGTTTTGTTAATAGAAATGGTGTTGTTAACATAGTTGTCATCATCATCTCCCACTTCTCTAGAGGAAAATTTTCCACAAGCGCAAGATGTTGGTTACCTGATGAAAATACATATCCACTGTTATAATATGGCCTTTAAACCAGCAGATCATAAGTATAATTCAGTTCTTAAGGCCCCTTTTGGGAAAATTGTGCCTCATACGCTAAAGTTTAGCCGAATTTTAATTCCAAAGTCTGCAAATTTCTCAAAATTTTGAGTTCCACAAAGCCCTACTTTGAGAAACGAAATCAGTTCCCAAGCCCCCCAAGTTCAGATATCGGGGCCGCACATCTCCCTCCACCTGAAAAAAGTTGACCCCCCCCCCCTTGGGGAGGGAAGCATTTAAGACATAGATTTAAGAAAAAGATTAAGATTTAAGAAAAAATGAAGGCATTTAAGTCATAGAGCCTTCGCGTCCAAGATTCACACTGAACGGGAACTATTTCATCCCAAAATTCTGGTCGGTTTGTGGAAGGTAAGGAATATGTGGAGTATATTGGAAATTGTCTATGAGAAGGTACATATTCGGATGTTGGTTGGTCGAAACCGGCTTGACTGAGAGCTCGTGACTACAACAACGGTACGCCATTTCTGACAGCTTCTGACGATCCTTTGCAAGGACATATAGTTCTATAGGGCATGCTAGCAATGATTTAAGTTAGTCAATCTATCTGGCTTTAGGTCGTCCGGGTCGTCTATTACCTTCCACACGCCCTTGCATGATAACTTTCTCTAAATAGTCTCCTTCACATCTTGCATGCTGACCAAAATAACTTAACATATGGCTGTGGATCTGGGACAACAGACACTTTTAGGCTTTATCTCCTCCAAAATACTATCATTAATTTGTTCGTTTCATAATCCCAGGAAATTAAGCATGCGCCGTCAGCATCACATCTCAAAAGACTTGATCCTGCGCTGATCAGCTTTTGTTAGAGTCCAAGATTCAGAACCATATTGTTGCATATGTGCCATCTGGTGCCACGGTCTCTACAGAAGCCAGGCTGTTCTGCCGGCAGCTCTCGTTCAAGGATAAGAGTGAGTCTTCCATTTACAATATGAAGCAAAATTTTGCTGATATGGGAAAATCAGTGCAATTTTTCTGTTATTTCTGCATTCTCTGATATCGCTTTTTTTGGAAGGGTGAGGAAGGTGGATTTTTCCATTAATCCGGCCAGGTCTTTGTTCTCCAGACTTTATTGCACAGACTCAGAATGACAACTGGGATGTCATCAGGGCCAGAGGATTGTTGTTTTTCCGATGATGTACTAAGGGTCGTGAAGAAGGCACTAAAGAATATAAACACTCAAACGTTTGATCAAAGCAAAGCATATGAACAATCGGTTCAATTGAAAAAAATAATGCAGGACAGTCAAGAATCCCTTCGAACCTTAAAACGCTGCATTATGCTTCTTCACGTAGCAGAACATTCATTGTGAGGCGTGTGCTGCTGTTTTTGATCTTTTATGGAAACATTCTATTTCTACATGGTCAAACAAACTCCGGAATTTATCATATTTATAGTAAATCTAGACTACTCAGTGCTTTGGCGTCTTTCCTACCTGCGTTATTAACCAGAATGTCAATCCCATCTGGATAGATTTTGTCGACTTGTTCGCACAACTCTTTGGTTCCATCTGTTGAACTCAGATCTGCCTGCACATAGTGGACTGGTACACTGTTTTCTCTATGAACAACACAATAAGAGGAGTCTTGATTTTATATCTTGAGTGATGGAGAGATGGCAACCTGGTAGCGATTATATTAAAGGGGCATTTCGTATTTATATCTTCGAAATATCTCCTCATGTCCCTTTAAGTAAAGGATAATAGCCAAGAATTGCACCATTCGTTGAATGTCCTCGGCCGACATTACTTTCAACGAATGGTGCGATTCGAGGCTATTAACAGACTTAATACACACAAGTTAGACGTCACCAAATAACTATTTCGGGAAGTTGATTTTGACAATTGTTCCTAATTTTAGCTACATTGAGAACAATTGAAGTATAGTATGAGAGTCATTTGAATTAACCTAAAATTCCAAATTACACTTTTATCAGCTGAATTAGGCATAAATGTTGTTTGTCTTGTATTCTTTTTTGTTTTTTAATCGCCCCAAACAGAATTATAACCCAACGAAATTTATATTCACGATAAAATACTACATGTAGAGCGGTCAGAATAGAGGCAAGCATGTTACCAGTGCTTTTGATGTGTACATCATGGGAAACGAGGAAGAAATGTGAAATCACCTGAAGAGATTGGACTGTAATTACTAGTTCCCTAGACCAAGAGGATTTGATTATATTTCCCTGAGCTGGCAAGCGATGGGAGTGTTGAGAAAAACATATGTGCGCCTGTCCGGACTTCGAACAAGCAACCACGATACTCACAGTTAACACGGCGGTTTAGGGTTAATCCGGTCAAGCGCACATCGGCAAACAGAACATTTTTTCAAACTACCCAAACATTTCGCCTCCCATAGGACTCTGTACTGCTGGAACACAAGCGCCACCTATTCCGTTCGCCATCGCTAAAGTGGCCGGATATCTTGGACATGCACTTCCGTCATTTGACTCCCTAGCAGCAAAGCGATGTGTTGAAGCCTCTGCGATTGCTGAGCAAGGAATGAAAAACCGGTTCGCGGACTTGGATATCGCGGAAATCAACGAATTCAGGTGGTCGATCTGATATTAGAAATGGGTTCCTGACAAAAAAGACCAATTAGCTCACTAGTTTTGTTAAGCTGGCGTGTGGGCAGGACTTGATATAGCAGCCAATCGAGAATTGGGCCAGCTGAAAAAGGTAAGCAAGAAAATGCTGGTATGATCGTATTTTTCACGATTTTCGTCTTTTTCCAAAAATAAACCTATATATAACCTAGTCAGCTACAACTAGCAATTTAGTTAGGAATATTTTGGTGCGAAAATCGTTACGATAGCCAAGTATAATTTGCGCAATCTCCAGTTGTACCCAATGTACAAAAATTCCAAATTTAAATTTTGAGGAAAATGGAACATTTCTTGATACGGCGGTCCGGAAAGTAAGTAGTCTGTGTCATAGACTGCAAAAGATATCTCTAAATTAGTACTACGCGCGAGATACGTTATCAGTCCGTCATAGCGAATGCATGCAAATGAAAACTAAATCTCAAATATCTCCGGAATACGAAGGGGTTCTATGGAGATTTTGCATCAGAGGTGCCGTTACTATGTTTTGTTTTCAATCGGCCTATGTATCGTAATTGGGTCTGAACCTATAGAACTAGCGACGAGAAAATGAACGTTTGTGTCGTGTACTTAGGTGCTCGCAAACACGGAAAGTGAACACGCAAACGTACGGGCCGCATCCCTTTTCCCACAATGCTTTCGTATTATTTCAGTCTTGAGAATTTTCAAACGCTGGTTTCCCAATTTACGCTTTTCCAATTTTAAGAAACATTGATCTACGGTACTTACCGGACCGCCGTACCTCATGTCCGATAACGATGTGATTGATAAACTACCTAGGGCAGTGAAGATTGCCAAGGTTTGCCAAGATTCAACAATGGGCGGCGCTGTGTGTCAAGACGAAACGTAAATTGTGTGTTTGTCCAAGCGATGACAAAAGCTCTACGGAATATGCTCAATCAAATTCAGTGAAAGAGGTTAGCCTGAATAGATCAGCAAAACTTATGCGCTATTCTGTTCGAAGCTTCTCTATCTCTTCTGTTTTAGCATCCCTGGTTCCGTGAAGAACTCTCGCCCTTCTTTTCTTCGCCAAGCATCGTGCCACGCCCAGACCAATGCCAAGCTCTCGCGTTGAGCCGGTAATCAGAGCTATTCTTGCAACACTGGTGGCCATGTGTAACTGTATCAACTAATGTAGTTGTAATAATTCAGATACCACGTCCGCATAATCTATGGAAAAGAACTGAGCCCACAGCTCCGCCGCATATAATTTATGTAATAATACAGGATGAGAAGCACACCGTTATGAAAAATAATGTGTTTTGATAAGGTCTGGTGCGCCTGTTAGACTCCGACTAGCGGCCGAGCCTTCGTAGGTCGGAGTCTGCTAAAAGGGCAAGCAGGGGAAACAGGTCAAAAACCATTATTGTCATAACGGTGGTGGTGTTTGAATTCTTTATTGGAATATACGTCGTGACAGAACGAAATCGATTTCTATATTATTCAGTAAAAAAAAAACATTTGAGAATATATTTCGGTTTTTTTTTTTTAAATATCCAGAAAAAAAACACACAATTTTTTAATTAAAAACCTCAATTGAGCTGCCTATGTTCAAGTGCTGCAGGAGGCTAGCATCAAAGGTCTAGTCATAAAGGTTTTGTCTTCCTAAATACATGTAATAGTTTATCACCAAAATTACTGTAACATTATTAGCTTGCCACGTGTGCGGGTAGTAGCTAAAATGCGAGTTTAGCATTAACACACAAGTACGATAAAGATGAAGGCCCATAGTAGGGGACTCACTTTTGGTTTGGGTTGTTGTAGCGATGTGTGTTAAGCGACAAACAGTTCGGGCTGATACCAGTTTTTTTGCAAAAGTTTAACTGAATTTTAGCTCAAGATTTATGGTCTTGGAACTTCTTGGGAACCGAATGTGGAGCTGAAAAAAAAGCTTACCAATTTAGCTACAGAGTTAGATATTTTAGGGTTGGTTTTGAAAATTGCCATATTCAAACCCATTTTGAGTGATGAATGCAGTGCAGTGAATAAAGTGTATAACCGTTGCAATGCCTTACGGGATTGGATGAAAGCCTCCATCCACTGCCTCAATCAAAGGTGTATTATGATATTATAAATATTGCTAATTCTCTGTTAATATTAATTTAAATCATCTATTATTCTTTATATTTAGAGCAGTTACCCATCAGAAGGAGTGAAAATGAGTCTCATAACGGCATGGAATGCAAGGGCAAGGAAATAGCTATGGTTTATTTGCAAGACCACCTCACGTACACGCGTGTGGCAAGGACACGGACACAACTAGTTACTAAAAACTATACTGTTGGGGCAGGCTGTTGTAGCGATCTGGGGCTTTGCAAAATTGTGTGAAAATAAGGGACATAAGGTAGCGTCTGCAGTCCGAGGATGCCGTCTGTCTTTAAAGGAACCGCGCAGAGCTTTACAGTAGGGCCTTGTTTGAGGACGTTTGTTATTAAGACCTACCTTTTATGGGTTTCGCTGTATCGGGATACGATGTAATATAAAAAGACTAAGACTATATATCGGGCAGTTCAGTTAGTCCATCACGCTGTCCGCCATAGACGTTTATGATAAAAAAAAAACAAGTTTGTATCTTGGGTAAGATATTTATTGAGTTAGGACTAGAGTTAAAGACATCTTTCCAGAATACAATCTGTACAATACTTCTTATTGATCCTTTATCAGTTTTATAGAAGATTTCATGCTTAGGCTATCGTGCAGTCCACCTGAAGGATTAAAACCAAACACTGCTTTCAACGTACGGGGTCCCGGCAAAAATAATCTGGGTCAAGGTCAATGGTTTTAATCATATGGCATGGCCGTCACGCGTCATCACAAGCGGTATTACTGTACATAATTTATCGTTTCTTTGCCACAAACTCCTATCATATCAGGGTCGGACAAGTCTATGGAAAGCCATAAAGGCACATAACGTATGGACCGCAACGCGTTGCGAGAAAGTAGCAACGCGTGCGACATTTCAGCAACGCGTTGCGGTGTCGGCAATCAAAATCATGAATTTCTGGGACGGATTTCAAAAAAAATAGACCACAACGCGTTGGCAAAGTATCTAGCAACGCGTTGTGGAACTCACAACGGTGCAAGCCTTCAAGCGCGGTGCGAGATTCACAACGCGTGTGAGCTTCACAACGCGTTGCGAAGGGTCCACAAGCAATAGGGGTCATAAAAGTATTTGCCGCAACGCGTTGTGAGAAAGAGTAGCAACGCGTTGCGACATTGCGGACAAACGCGTTGCGGCGTCGCCACGCAAAAATCATGAATTTATGTGACGTATTTCAAAAATAGATCCACAACGCGTTGCGCCAATACGTTATGACCCTTATGCTTTCACAACGCGTTGCAAGCCATCACAACGCGTTGCGAGCTTTCACAACGCGTTGCGAGCTCACAACGCGTTTGCAAATTCACAAGCGTTGTGAAGGCAATAAGGGTCATAACGTATTGCCGCAAAACGCGTTGTGAAGGTTGCCAACGCGTTGTGAAGGTCGCAACGCGTTCCGAGATTTATATTTGGAAATACGTCCAGAAGAAAGCAAGAAATTCAGATTTGTGATTGGCCGACACCGCAACTGGTTTGCCGAAATGTCGCAACGCGTTGTGAAATGTCGCAACGCGTTGCCGAAATGTAGAAACGCGTTGTTGTGAAATTTCGAAACAAACGCGTGCGGCAATACGTTTTGTCCCCTTATGGTTTGTTACCTAGCAACGGCGTTGCGAAGCTTGCAACGCGTTGTGAAGCTCGCAAAGCGTTGTGAAGGATTGCACGCGTTGCAAAAGTATCTAGCAACGCGTGTTGGTTATATTTGAAATACGTCACAGAAATTCATGATTGGAATTGGCCGACACCGCAAGCGTGCTGAAATGTCGCAACGCGTTGCCGAATGTCGCAACGCTTTGCTTCTTTCTCGAAACGCGTTTGTCACAAAATGTAATGGCCTTAATGGCTTGCCATAGACGTCCTGGCCATTGGCTTGCGCAGGAAATTTCCTGATGCCAGACGCGGGCCACTCCGTTCTGGACTGGCGCCGCTTAAGCTTTACAATGGGGTTGGATTGGCTATTCCAGAAAAAAAATATAGCGAGGACGCCGGGAATTCCAGACCAAACTTTTTGGCACTTTTGAAAGATGGAATTCCAGAAGGCTAGAATTTAGTCTAATAAGGGGGGCATTCCAAGCCATATTTAGGTTTTTTTTAGGTATAGAGTGGTTGACGGAAATTCCAGTGTTTTAAGATTTCAGAGGAAAAATTCCGGGAAAAATCAATATCTTCAACACCCTCTATACCCCAACAATAAATCCTCGGGGAATTCCATTTTTTTTTACATTGGTGTCTAGGATTCCTGGCATTATGGAAGGTAGTTGTCTGGAATTCCTGGTAATTTACCGAAGGTATGTGTCTGGAATTCCAGTTAATTAATGACGAATAGCCAGGGAATTCCGATATTTGTGGGTGAACCAAAATTTTGCCTCTATTTAACGGGGGGTTATTTTTTTTTATGGAATAGACCATTGGGGCCATGGGGTTGAGTTGGGTTGGTGTTGGATTGAGTTGAGGTTATAGGTGGATTGGTTGGTTGATGGATTGGTTGAGGTGAGTAGTTGAATGAGTTGGTTGGTTGGCTGTGGGTTAATTGGTTGGTTGGTTGGGGAATACTGGGGTTGGTTGGTTTGTGTTCAGTTGTTTCTTGCATATTGGCATTGAAAGGTATTTTATTTCACTATGAGAAAAGGTCCCGCAAGGGGTATACTTCCACTACAAATTGGTCCGGTAAGTTCACTGAATACTAGTATAATTGCTATGGTGACCTACTTGTCACATATATATGTTAATTGTTACAAATACAGTTTTTAAACATGTATCAGATTCTACTCAATGCAAAAAAAAAGTGAATAATCTCACTCTCAAAAGAGTGACACTCTGTTTTATAGTTGAGGGTCTTTGTTTTATAGTTGAGAGGGTCTTTGTTTTATAGTTAGGGGGTCTTTGTTTTATAGTTGAGGGGGTCTTTGTTTTATAGTTGAGGGGTCTTGTTTTATAGTTGAGGGTCTTTGTTTTATAGTTGAGAGGGTCTTTGTTTTTTATAGTTGAGGGTCTTTGTTTTATAGTTAGGGGGTCTTGGTTTATAGTTAGGTGGTTCTTTGTTTTATAGTTAGGGGGTCTTTGTTTTATAGTTGAGGGGTCTTGTTTTATAGTTAGGTGGGTCTTTGTTTTATAGTTGAGGGGGTCTTTATTTTATAGTTGAGGGGTCTTGTTTTATAGTTGAGGGGGTCTTTATTTTATAGTTGAGGGGGTCTTTGTTTTATAGTTGAGGGTCTTTGTTTTATAGTTGAGGGGGTCTTTGTTTTATAGTGGAGGGGTCTTTGTTTTATAGTTGAGGGGGTCTTTGTTTTATAGTTAGGTGGGTCTTTGTTTTATAGTTAGGGGGTCTTTGTTTTATAGTGGAGGGGTCTTTGTTTTATAGTTGAGGGTCTTTGTTTTATAGTTGAGGGGGTCTTTATTTTATAGTTGAGGGGGTCTTTGTTTTAATAGTTAGGCGGGTCTTTGTTTTATAGTTAGGCGGGTCTTTGTTTTATAGTTAGGCGGGTCTTTGTTTTATAGTTGAGGGTCTTTGTTTTATAGTTAGGTGGGTCTTTGTTTTATAGTTGAGGGTCTTTGTTTTATAGTCACCCTCAAAGGTTGCAGGGTAGTTCAACTAGATTTACCTTTTAAAACCATTGATTTCCTACCCTATAAGCATTATGTCAAATTGGTTTTGTATCAATTTTGAATGGGAAAATGTTTTTGGAAAGCGAACATTGCAAGGTTCCGCGCTTCGTGCGGGAGGAGACCCCTCCCGCACCACCCCGACAGCTTGATATACGAGCCTCAACTATGTTTTAAAAAACGTTCATCATACCTATCAGCATTAAAAGCATATACACATGTAAAGTGAACCACTTACAAATTCGAACCAGTTTCTATCAAATTTGCATGGGAAAAGTGTTTTGGAAAGCGAATATTGCAAGGGTTTCGCGCGGGAGGGGGGATCTCCTCCTGCACCCACCCCCAGACAGCTTGATATACAAACTCGCATGACACTGGATGCTAATAACATATAATTAACAAAACCAAAACGAAACCCATCAACTATATTTTACTTTTAAAACTGTGATCATACCTGTAAGCATTATCAATTTCAAATTAATTACTATCAAATTTGCATGGAAAATGTGCTTTGGAAGCGAACATCGCAAGGGCTCCGCTTAATTCAACAAAACGTAACCCATCAACTTGACTTTTTAAACTGTTGATCATACCTGTAAGCATTATTTAGAAAATCCTTGCAATGACTTGAAGGGAAAAACCTGCCTCCAAAAGTCAAGGAAAAAAAAACTTGCCCTAACCCAACTTCCAACCACCCCCCCCCCCCCTTGAAGTCTACTGGTGCGTCCGTAACTCCAACATTAGAGAAGTCTGTACTTACATGGCGACGACGATCATATGATTCTGCACGTCTGGTAAAGCGCGTTATGGAACAGAACTCTTGCATCAATCAAGCCAGAGATCTCACGGGCTCTTAACTCTCTCCTCGAGGAATTGCAGTCGGCAGAAAATGCCAGGTCTATGCGTACCACAGTGCCTCGCTCACAACCATGTCGTCACCAAGATTTGTACAGTGGAAAGTCACGCACAGCTCCTTTCAAACCGACTACCAAATCATGCCCCATATGTAAACAGGTGTGACGCGGCACAGATTTCCAGCACTTCCTCAGTGAGTGCCCATATCTTCCAGCTTCTTCCCGACAAAGATAGGAGATTTATCTTGCGGGCACGTCAGGTAGCCAACATCTTTGATGAAGACGACGAAGAAGATCGTACCTCTGACACTACATATGCTTTGGTAGGACAACCACAAGATCTACATCACATGGAGACACCACTTACAAGTACAGGCATGAACCGTGTTCAAGTTTGCCAATCTCCATATTTCAAAGCCGTCCACAAGCACCATACCGTCAAGATCACAGTTGATAGTGAAGATGAAGGCAACCTCATCCTTGAATGCCAACATCCGCAAAAGCAGTCAGCTCATCAAGAAGATGGTTCATCACCATTAACTGTCATTGGTGAAACTACCCTTAGCTTTACTCGAGATGGCCATGACTTCCACTTTGAGGGCTTAGTTGTTAAGAATATTGATGTTGATAATTTGGCTGGAATCCCTTTCATGGAGAATAATGACATAACAGTTCGACCAGCAAGACATGAGATAATCCTCAGTGATGGATCAAAATTGTTGGTACGGATCGCAATCCAATGATCCTATTAAGCCTAAGTACCAGGGTGTGCGTCATGCCCATGTTCTGCGTGCACCACCACCGCAGTCTACAACTGTATGGCCGGGTGACTTTATTAAGTTGAGGTACCACAAGAAATTTCCGTGTATGACGGTACCTATGGTCTTGAAAAAGGGTTGATACATTGCGATGACTCGCTCACCACACCAAGCATGGACCAATCCTACCATACTTCACAGTGTTGCTGGTAAGATTCGTGTCCCAAACCTTACTTTGGCCAAAATCCATACTGTCTATGTACCTGAGACATGCCAAGCCGCTACAGTAAAGCCGAATGTTACTACAAAGAGGCATACGTCACCGCTCTTTTCATCATCAGTCTCAGTGGACCCAGACGACTCCCTCAACTCTGAAGATCGGAATAAGTTCCACAGTTTCATGAAATGAAAGAGTATGAGACAGTTTTTGATCGATCCTTCCTTCCCAGGCTACAATGGTTCGGTTGGCCCCTTTGAAGCAGTTGTTAACATGGGTCCTGTCCAGCCAACCCAACGCAAAGGACGTCTTCCACAGTATATTGCGGACAAACTGCAAGAGTTACAACACAAGTTTGATGAGCTAGAACAGCAAGGAGTTTTTGCACGCCTTGAAGACATTGGCATCACAGTTGAGTACCCCAACCCATCCTTCCTGATTAAAAAACCTAATGATGGTTTTCGAATTGTGACTGCATTTGTTGATGTTGGACGATATAGCAAGCCACAGCCCTCTCTTATGCCTAATGCGGACTCCACTCTCCGAACCATTGCCAAATGGAAGTTCCTTATTGCATCTGATCTCACAAGTGCCTTCTACCAGATTCCCCTCTTCCGCCAAGTCTATGAAGTACTGCGGTGTTGCCATACCGTACCGTGGAGTACGTGTATATACGCGATCTGCTATGGGGATGCCTGGCTCAGAAACATTGGAAGAACTCATGTGCCGTGTAATGGGGGATCTTCCAGAAAAAGGAATCGTGGCCAAGCTTGCTGATGACCTTTACTGTGGGGGAAACTTAGCCAACGAACTACTACATAACTGATGTCCCAAAAAGACAACAATTTTAGCTTGGACATGGCCCAACGGCACTCTTCAGGCCAGTCCACACAAGTTGGCAACAATCGGCACATGTTCACCTCCACAGAATGCTCGCGGACTTCGGGCTTTCATTGGAGCATTTAAGGTCCTGGCTCGTGTGATCCCTAACTGTGCCCAACTTCTTTGCCCACTTGACAATGACATAGCTGGTCTCCAGTCACAGGATAAGATTCCATGGACGGATGAGCTTTGTGATGCCTTCAGCAGTGCCCGGGCAGCGCTCAATTCACCGCACGCAATCACTCTCCCTCGACCCGATGATCAATTATGAATCGTCACTGATGGCTCTGTAAAAACACAGCATCGGCTCAACCCTGTACATAACTCGCAATGGTAAGCCCCATCTTGCAGGATTCTTCAGTGCAAAACTCCGTGGTCGTCAGTTTACATGGTTACCGTGTGAGCGTGAAGCCCTGTCTATTGCAGCCTCGGTCAAACACTTCAGTCCATTCATCATTCAGTCTCACCACCATGCTTGCATTCTTACAGATAGCAAACCCTGTGTCCAAGCCTGTGAGAAGTTTTGTCGTGGAGAGTTCTCGGCAAGCCCACGTGTATCTACATTCTTGTAGTTCAGCCAACATTCCATCAGATTTTGCCAGCCGCAATGCCCCACATTGCATGGAACCAGTGTGTCAAATTTGCAACTTTGTAAAACAAGAGGAGTCCTCGGTCCTCCGTATCTCTATCCAATGCATCATATCCGGTCATGCAAAGCTCAGCTCCCATTTACTTAGCAGAGGCTGCTTGGACAAGCTTCACCCAGCCCCCAAAAAAAAAAGATTCCTGCAAGAATTTTCATGCTCAACCTCACTCAAGGGTACAGACCTTCCAAGAAAGCCACCACTGTGAAAGATGTAACGGGATCAGTTCAAGTGGCCTCAGTTGGCCTAGTGATGGTCTATTAGTTGTCCCCGTGACCAACACATTGTCCTTCAACCCAATTGCATCTCGTCCCTCGCCTGTCCTTAAGCTTATTGACAGCACCCACATCCAGCTAAAGGCCTCCCACACCGTCAAACCAAATTCCGTCAGTCATTCATCAGAGCTATTTTTTGCCCTAGACCTAGACAAAGGATTATGACCGGTCACTACTTGGCTGCCACCAATGTGCTTTCCATTAAGTAAATGCCTTAATATGCCTATACATGCTGGGGATACCCACTAGGAAGGCTTTGCGATGGGCATGTCTTGGACTCCAGCCATTGCAAGGCATCACACCACTAACCTTCTGGAGCTTGGTCCCCGGGGGTTCTGCCTGGCATTACGACGGCGCCTAAGTTCAAGTCAAAAGGACCAGACGATAACCCTAGCGTTGCAACAACCTCACGGTAATGCTTAATAACAAGCAGGGGTTCCGGTGCGTTCCCGAAACTCACTCATAAATCTACGCACATACTATGTCCAATGCCTGAGTGGACCAATTTGTCCAAAGAGCACGTTGTAACTGGAATGAAAAGGTTTGTTATGTTATGCAATCTGCACGGGTTTGGGGAACGGGCATTTGGGAGGTACCGCAGCCTGGGCTCTATGTCAAAGCCTGCTGATATGTGCCAGCGCCACAGGATCGATGTCGAGACAGTTTCTTTTCTTCTTTCCCGGGAGCAGGCAACATTCTAGCGGGTACCTGTTGAGAAGGGAACAACCATCCATGCCCGACCAAGGTCAAGGGCTTGTCGGTGGACCCAAACAGCGTGCAAGGTGTCTTCAACAGACTCGAGTGGTCTGTAATCAACCTTTTTTGCATCGCGGGGAACAAATCAGCTATGACATACTGTTCCTCTGTGGGACGGAAGATGGGCGTTCGCCATAATTCAGTGACGGGCCTTTCTGTAAGAGGCTGCTGGCCCTAGCTTGAGGAATGCAGGCAATCCTTCAAAAGAGAAGACTACATTGTCCGCATCAGAAGTAACACGCATTGTGCCAAACAACAAAGTCATCCTCATTGCCTCTTTGGGGAGTTCCTCACAGAGGTGTTTCCTTCCAGCAACAGGGCCGCGCACGCTGCCATGAAGAGCCTTCTCAGGGTGATCTACCGTGTCTGATTCTCCTGTCCTGAATGACCTCTTGAAGATAATGATTTCACAGGTGTCCTCCCAGGAAAGTCGCTTGTCCCAGCATGGGACTTTGATCAGGGCCTGTACCCCTAGATGCCATCATAACGTTTCGAACCTCTCATCAGCTAACATGGAGACTTACTCAGGAGATGGTTTCCTAAATCATGACTACTGTATTTGTTAGAGTATTTTTCCTTCATTTTGGCCGCCATTTTGAAAGTGCCTCTATCATTAAACTGTGACTGAGAATTTTGACAGAAGCTGAAAACACCTCCTTATGAGTAATATTATCATGTCCACATTGGAAATCATACGCAATATATTTTCTGAAGTACTTTATACATGGCTATACTTTATTCTTAATAGGTTTTTAATCATTTTGGCCGCCATTTGAAAGAAAACTCCCCTCAAATTGAGACAAAGCCGACATTGAAAGTTGATATTGGTTGAAAACACTGAATCTGGGTTAATCAATAATAGTACTTCAGCCTGGACCATTTTTGGGCGGTCACCAAGGGGTAAGGTGGAAGAGTAAAAACTTTCATTGCTACCACATCGCCCACATCACTATAACTGCTTATCTGACATTGTTTTAACTGTTTTGAGATATTTTGCATATGTACTTATGTTATGGTCTATACATAAAAAACTTATACATTCCAACAAAGTGTCCAATCTTGAAGTGATCTAATTAGTGAGATATTAATTAAGAATTTTGTCATTAAGCTCAAAACTGCATATCCCGATTTCACATAACTGTCGTATTTTTCATTTACAACGTAATTTCAAACAATCAATCGGTGTATAACTAAACAAGGCTGTTCGCAAAACAACAAGCTGTTTACGCTTTTCACATACAGATATAAGAACAGTATGTGGATGTGGGCGAACGAGTCATGTTAGGTACATATGTGGGGATCATCGAATGGGTTTGAGTAGAAATCAGAATGGTGAATTTTTTTAATGAGGGCCAAAAAAGGGTCAAAATTGACCCAAATAGAAAATCGTATAAATGGTGATGTAGTTATTCCAATTCATATTAAAATGTAACATATTTAATTTTCCCGGCTCATGCCGTGGATTCAAGAAGAGAATTCGAATGTTGGAAGCTGAGGTCAAATTGCCCCAGAAAGGGCCAAAAGGGGTTAAATTGACCCAAATGAGCTAAAAACTCATAGAATGGAGATGTATTTAATTCCAACTTTATATTAAATGCAGTATAAATTGCATTTTCTTCTTCTTTCTTCACTTCACTCTATATAAGAAATTCAAGAAAGAATTGAATGGTTGTAAATAGGGTCAATTTACCCCAGAAGGGGTAAAAAAGGGCTTAAAATTGACCCACATAAGGTCAAAATCATAGAATGTGATTTATTTATTCCAACTTATACTTAAAATCAGTAGTATTTCATTTTTTCTCAACTCTATAGCAGTAGATTCAAGATGAATTTGCAATTTGGAAATCTGGGGGGGGGTGGGGTCAAAATTGACCCAGAAAGACAAAAAAGGTCAAATTGACCCACATATCAGGTAATCATTCGCCACATTCCCCATTTCTTAAAATGAAAACCTGCATTTCTATTCATATATTGGTAATAAGATTAAAATATAAATTTTGACATTTTGGGTCAAGAATCTCCCCAAAAGAGCAATATAGCCCAATTTTCTAGTCCATCTTCCTTGATCGCCTTGACTCAATACCACCCTCTGTTCAATTATCGTGCCCGTATCATTTCATTCCACCAGTTTTGATATGCGGGGCTAAAACCGTGATTTATGAAGCCTCCCAGAATATTGTTAAAAATAATACATTATCCACTTTTCACTCATAATATCTAAGTAAATATATTTTAAGTCCTCGATTTCACAGAAGTCATGAGACAATAGTACCTTTCTATTTCTAAACAGACACTAATATTATAATTTCTGATCACTAACTGTAAAATCGGTGGATCCCGGGGATGAGACTAATATAAGAGTGATCGTTTAATAAATTTGTAGCTTAGAAAGGGCCAAATAAGAGGTAAAATAAACCGCCAAAAGAGGTTTTTTGTGAATTTAAAAGCCTATAAATTATGGCAAATTATACTATGTTTTTGCCGAAGCACGTGAATAATGTTGGCACTTTTCGTCTGTGTCAACACCAATAGTTTGCATTGGCGAAACGATTGTCATGTTGGCAAAGGTGGAGAATATCATCATCATCTTTTCGACTTTTTGTCGATATCCGTGGCGTACGTCTTTACAAAACGTCTTTATCATGCATTGCTGCTCCCACTTCAAAGTAAAGCTGGTATCTCTGCTGCATAGCATCAGAGTAGGTTAGTGATCTGCTACCTCTACTTGGACATGGAGGTCTGATATAAAGGTCTGATATAATCTGGTCCTTGACTTCAAAGCAGTGCCCACCGAACTGTGCTCTCTTCTGTGCCACAATTGTGGCGATAGAAGATAATTCACCATAGATCCGATGTTCAGGAGAATGTTTTTTTCAAGAGATATGTTCAACTTACATGAATTGCCTGGTATAAGTTCTTTAAAAAGGTCCTGCAGCTCCCCCTTCATTGTCAATGTTTCTGCCATCATGACAGGTAAGAGAAAGTAAGTAGAAGGAAACAATAAATTTAGGGGAGTGGCGATTTTTTTTTCAAAAGGGGACTTCCCAAAAATTACAAAGGGGGCAAATTGGTTCCCCAAATACAAAGGGGGGGCAATTTGCAAAAGTGGTCTTTTTACATAAATTATTACCCTTTTTTAAACAAAAAGGCATTTTAAAACCCTTGTATTTTTCGCTCACAAATCTATTTTTGGACCTTTTTTAAGCTCCTTTAGGGTTTATGGGGCTTTTTTGAATGGGGGAGCGTTCAGACCCCACCACCCTCCCTGGCTACGAGCTGATGGTGGTTCTATACCAATTTTTAACCTTTTTAACAGCGCAAGACTGCAGATATGTAAACCGTGCATTAATGGTTAATGTATTTTGACCAAATTGGGGTTTGTAATTTGACCATTATACCCAAAGAGTTTCAATTTTGGATGTCACTACTAATAAAAGTAAATAGGTTTTATTATTGGCAATTGATTTTGAAATTTCTGCCTTAATTATTGTTAAAACACATAGGCCATTACCAATACTATTTTCCTTGTTTTTTTTGTACCCCTTTTTTAAGTCATTTTTTTTAAAACCTTTTGCCCTTTTCGGAGTCAATTTTGACCACAGATTCCAACATTCAAATTTTCCTTCAATCTACAGCTATTATAGTGTGGGGGGCAAATGTGAATGAATGGAACTACTATTTACATTTTAAAATTAAGATGGAATATTATTAACACTATAAACATAAAAAAATTCTGTTAAAATATACATTTTTTTTCCATTAATTATGAGACAATTTCTGTTAAAATACTGTTCATAGTTCCGTTAATTGACAGAAAAATCTGTTAATTACCCTAAAAAAAAGTCTGGAAATTCTGCGCCAGAAATTTCCCGTAAATTTACGAAAATTTTATAACCAGTGTTTGAAGATGTTTTTCTATAGTTTGAAGGGGTGAATCAGATTTGTTTGGGTCCAACTCTGGGGAATGTGGGGAACTTTGTCAATAAGGGGTTTAAAAATTAGTAAAAGGGTAAAATTTGTGAAACACGGTCCAATGTGTTTCAATGTGCACCAATGTAATTGTCTTTTATAGGATTAAAAAGGTATAGTTTCGTCTAAGGTTCTGACCTTTAGTTAAACAGATACAGTCCTAATTAAGGTTAAGGTCATCCTGGGGTAAACCTTAACCAGTGCTCTGATTTTGTGATGATGATGGAAACTAGTGTCAATTTGTTCATCTTGTTTAAATTTTCTCCCATGTTGGGCATTTGGTTTCGTAATTAGTGGGCACAATGTAACAAGGATAGTCTAAAGGGGACACCAAAATTGTATACGAGCGGTCCACAAAGATTAACATGCATTTTCTGTTTCAGTATGAACCAGAGCCAATAATGGACGCCGTTTCATCACAACAAATGTGAACATTTGGATTTTTTTTTACCCATATAGCCTTAAACCTTATTGGGGCTGTGGCCGTGTAACTAAGATCCAACCTATACAAACTATACTTTTTTAATCCTTATAATCAGACAATACATTGATTTACATTTAACACATTTTACTTGAATTTCCAAATATACCCCTGTACTCATTTACTCCCTTAGTTTACAAAGTTCCCACATTTCCCAGAGGTTGGACGCCAACAATTCTGATTCACACCCCTTCAACTATAGAAAACATGTCAACCTTCCCCAAACTTCCAGAAGGGGATTCTCATTTATAACCATACTATAAAACACTTTGGTATATTGTGAAGGACCCTATATAAGTTTTGGATTTTAAAAAAAGAACTTGAAATCATGTAACAATTGAACCCTGCATGAACTTTTCAGCGCTATATCATGTCGACATTTATTTGATGATTTATTGATAAAGGCTATTTTTAACTGCCCAGCTTTCCGGAATATTGTGATGGTGAATGGTATGTCAGCTTTTAGCCTGGGAGCTAAGACAGACCTTTGTAACACTTCTCAGTACAAAATTTTGGGGTGTAAACATGTAAGATGTAGACCACCTGACATGAACCCGTTGAACACGTGATTCTTATAAGTGATGCAACTGGTGCCTAAAGGAGAGGGCCAAGACAAAAAATGTAAGGGGTCAAATTGTTAAATTGATCCAATCGTGTTTGAAAAAGATGCAATTTTATGTGTCTAATCATATAGTTTGTAATGTACGGATCGAATCTGACGGAGCCTTTTGCGGACAAATACCCGCATACATACAACATTCGGCAAATTAATATCGAGCTTGAGACGTTCTGTCTTTCTGCAGCGGCTCTTCCCTGCTCAATATAGCATCAACCAGGAGTAGCGAGATTCAAAAAAGGAAGGTTAATCGCAATCTTGGCGCCAATCCTCAGCGTTACTAATTATACAACTGTTTTAATGCCTAGGTTAGCCTTGAGATAAAAAGACACGCATTCTTTTTGTTCGATCGTTCAAATATGGGAGTGAACGTTTTACACAGGTCCATATGTGTTCTAGATAGAGAAAACACATCACCACCAATAGGCTTATAACATCTATGCTGAATGGTAAAAATGGCTGACTCCGAAGTCGTTTTCTGCTCTTGCTTCTTCTTAATCACAAAATATCCATGTAATCCGGAACAAAATACCTTAATTTTCTTTTCTATCCATATCATTTATCCAATTAAGTTACATAAATTCCATTATTAAGTCTAAAAACCTGTTTTAAACTCCGAAATGTTATGAGAGAATATACTGCATGTGTAATGGACCCAGCAACCTTATACTAACAAGTCCTTACCACTTACAAACGAAAGGTATATTGCCCACCAAGACGGCAACCCCCGTAACTAAAATGTCACGATTCTAAAGTGGGGGAGTCTTTAATATCTTCAATTCTAGACTAGACATAGTACGTAATCCTACACTAAATCATCCCCAATCGTGTTCTTATATTTGGCTGTATTTCCATTATTTCACTCATTTTGATTATTGCGATAATGTTTTTTGTGTATACAGTAATTCTGTTCAAAAATTGGCAGACGCAATTCAAAACCTTCACTATAGAGCTTAGTTAGAATTGTTTTAATGAACTCCCTGGAATAATTAAGCCATGAATCCTTTATTGTATTACATTGGTTACCATCTTCCCAAGGCAGTATGACCATGCAGTTATTTTTATCACAACATTTTTCACAATTTTTTTTGCCACATTTCTTGATGAATATTAACTTTAACTTATACATGTATGTATCGGTATTGCCTTCATCATGAACAACCTTTACACTTGAGAAACCTTTCAACAAGTCCATTACATATGCGCAGTTCTTTGGAACTCTGCGGCAATAAGAATTGCCAAGAATGTATCCGGATGTATAATGTAAATCCGATTTAATGAAAATCAGATATAACTACAGAATAGGTACGAAGGGTATACAATATTTAATATTGTTTTCTCTTCATACTGTAATTACTTCGTTTGTACCATGAACATTTTTAATTGGTCTTTCCGTGTAATAATCATAGAATTAAAAATAATTAGACAACGTGGATCAATTCCGTTAGTGCCTCTCATTAGAACCTACGCAATAGGCATTCATGGCCGTATGACAAGAGAGACAATGCATGACTGCCGTATCCACCCGTTATTGGAAATCCAGGAGTGCAATGTTTTGGGGTGTATAATAATTTATATAGGGCTGTTTTTGGATATTAGAGATGTACGTAGCCATGGCGCGATGTTCAAGGGTATTATGTTTTGATAGAGATTTTACTTTTGCATGGGAAGTTTCTGGAGGTTTGTGTACATTCAATACAACACCCATTAAGCAAGCTGAAATTCATCACCTGAAATCTGGATGTAACCAAGTGAGGGTGTCAAATTCGGAACCCCAATTTATTGCATGCAATGTGTTAAATATTTCAAATTCATGCTGACATGATGACACTGCTACATTATGTTTCACATGGCTATCACTAAGGAGCATTATTTTGCTTGATTTGAATTTTGACTGTTGAAAAACAATTTTAAGATTAGCTTACCCCATGCTGGTAAGTACGTCATTGAAAAGTACCACACTATGAACTTGAACTGCATTGAAAATATATATATTTAATTAATCTTTCCCTGGATATGGCCAGCGCACGATGTGTTGAAAAAAAAAAAACCATTGCGCCTGGCCGGATTCGAACGGCTAACCTTCGTATTACATGCACGACGCTCTAACCGCTGAGCTTCAACATGTTCGGTAGAAGAGGCGATAGATATCATCTATAGGGGTTTAGGTTCGAAAGGTTCTTTACTAACTTACTACTACGCCTTCAAATGCATTGAAACTAAATTCTTTAACAGAGTTATAGTCCTCACATCTTATCGATACTCTGTGACACGAGATACGAATCTTGCTGCTTTGCCGTATTGTGTTTTATAACGTAAACGAGTTAATAGTTTGGTGTCACGTGTCTGGTACCAGATCACGCACAGTGTAAACTTGTCAGTGTACTATCAATAAATAATTGCCCTGTGTTTGCACACCCTCGTACACTACTGTTTTCTTACTACTGTTTTCCTCAAATGAAAATAAAACCTAATCAGAACCAAAAATTTACTTGAATTTGTATACTAGTACTTAATATTTATTGAAGGCCTATAGTATTCTGTTTCCACAAGCAGAATATATAGAAGCTTTTCAATTAAAATATTATTTATTTTCTTCAAAGTATGACATCATAAATTACTGACAGCATAGGTCCAATTCACCCCTTGACCTGTGAGTACCGGGTACTACAAAAATCATAATTATGTCACGCTGTTTAAACATGGCCCTATTCACCCGCTTTTGACTACCATAGAAAGCAAATACACTACCCTTGGCTTGTTCCAGTGAGCATACGGATGTCAAATCAAACTCTACATTTATCCACAAAATAGAGTGATATTTTGTTAAGATGTCCGTCACCATGAGAGCGTCGGCATTTTTTAATAGTAACAACCATATTATACAACTATTTCAACATACAGAAAAAGTCAAATTGTTCATTAAAAGTCAACACTTTTTTCATTAATTTGGGTTTCCAAATAGGCTTTCTATCATGGGCTTGAAATCGAAGTACATGTAGTCAACGGGGGGCGTGTCTGTTCTAAATCTTGTTGATTGGCTGGCTAGCTGTACCACACAAAATGAAATTTTTTATGACAATTCACCTGTGTCACGTGTCGGCTTCAGGTATCAGTTTGCTCTTCGGGGCGACCGATAATATAAATCCGACTATGTTTAAAAATCAAGGTCTGTAACATGGCCCTCTGCCCAAAGTGCCATTTTTTTTCCAAAAGACCCGTTTTTATGTCTAAACAGTACCAATTTTTTACCTTTTTCCGCTACTGATTCAAATACCGACTACGATGACTATATCGGTTGTTTTTTCCCATGTAGGGATTCGTCATTTTTACCTGAATGGGTCCCGCGAAGCAAAATAGATAATTAACCAATCAATGCCGTCTACGTCATCAATCTTCTTTAATTTTTTGTTTTAATGTTTTCTTATTTTATTATTTTAATTGTAAAATTCCTTTTTATTTAAGATCACATCTGTAATTTGTTCTTTAATAATTAATATTCATGGTCCCGCATGAATGTGAAAAAGATTGGTACATAAGTCCTCAAACTAAACATAGTCATCCCGGCTTAAATACCCTTACCGTGGACTTAATGAGCAGACGGATCCCCGTTTTAGTGTTTACGGCTTTGCTTACATCCACTTGCGCGCGGCGCGGGGTTACTGCGCTCCAGAATACTACTATACCAGACGATATTCATGAAAATAAACTTCAGAGGCATTTTTAGTAAAGCATTTTGAAACATTGTTTCTTAGACGAATTTTTATGCTGAGCACGAAAATTACGTTGGCTTTGCTGTATTTTGAGTGAAGGGTTCAATTCAAGAAATTCAAAATTGGCCGCCAAAATACCACTAAATTAAATGTGAAAGATAGTATTTGTAATTTTTCCACAGTTTAATAGATATTAACACCTACTCTTCTAACACATACTGTTGCAACGAGTATCTTAACACTAATTATTAATCATAAAATAGCATCAAGGGTAAAATTTTACCAAACTTCAAGATGGGCCGTCAAAAACAAATATCCTCCAAAAGTGAAAAAACTGTACTTTAGGCTACAATCCCATAATACTTTCAGTGTTGTTAAACATAATGTCCTTGAAGGTGGTACATCGGTGAGTGATACTATTATCAACTTCTCAGCTTAATTTGTAGCCCCCCAAGTTAGGTAATGTTGAATGAAATTCAAAACGGCGCTAAAATACCCACCATAGCACATACGTGATCCTTGACAACCATTGGATAGGTCTAAACCAGGATGGTAAAAAGTCACTTCACTACCTGTTATATGTGTTTGATACAACTTTCCACAGCATTACAATGCCGCTTAGCCCAGTGCCCACCACCGTTAACTTTCTGGCTTTGAGTGCAACGGGATCAAACATTACAAACCCACCCATGGCCCACATCAAGAATTACAAACATATTAAGTACAAATGTCAAATGGAGAGGTATTATTTTTCCTCTAGAACACAAACAAAAATGGCCATAATCTTCAGTTACACTTGCAAACGTTACATTCATCTTTTCCAGAAAGTTTCATTCGTAGGTAGATTACTCTACAGTAAGAGATTATATAAAATACCCAAAATTGGAAGCCATTTGGAAGTTCGATCCGGTTCGAATCCCGCCAACGCACACGTTTTCAAACACTCAGAGAGAGCCTGGACCCCATCGCCAGAGGAAAGGACTTACACAAAAATAATCGGTAAGTATATTGGTTTGAACTTATATCTATGGTTGAACTAAAAGAAGTTATCACAATTTATTTCCAATATTCAAATTTAGCTTTAAGTAAAACTAATGCCAAAGAAAGGCTTTTGTTTGTTAGATTCAACTATCTAAAGATTTTTGTCTTCGAATGGAGCCAAGAATCCCAGCGTTGCTGCCTCCTCAACAAAAAACCTTGCAGGGAAATATAGTCTGGGCAACTTCATGGAATGTAATTTTCGGTGCTGCCAAGTTTAAAAAACTGCTTACAATTAAATAAGAAAGATGTGCAACAGACCATCTAAATCTCCACTTCTTTGGTACACCTCAGAAGCGGGCGACAGGACGTTCTACTTGGCATCTCCATCAGTAATGACCTGTTGGTCTCCTTGAGTACAAAAATGGATTAAAACTGCCCAGTCAGGCGACTAGGGATGCTCCGTCGAGCTGCACCCTATCTTTCAGACAACTGATAGGGATGTTATTATATAAATGCCATGGTTCGACTCCAACGTGGAATATGCAAGCTCATCTGGTGTGGAGCCAACAGCACACCCCCACTTCACTATCCAAAATAGATGCAATCCAGAGAGGTGCCATTTCCATCATTGGTATCCCGAGAGTGAGCTCACCACTCATTCCATCAAAACCATTGGTCATCGCAAGGGCATGGAATGTCACTCTTTTCACCGCATATTTATGGACAAGCACCCAGATCTCCTTCCAGGTGCGATTGAGCTGCTTTCGGTGATTCGCCTTAGGCGCTCAGTCAGTCTCATGACTGCTGTTGTGTTGAAAGTCACAAGTCCAACCATGGCTCCCCAAAGATCATTCTCCAATTCTCTGTAGGCTTATGGAATTGCACTTTTCCTACTCACTAAAGTAGCATAAAACCAGGACTGCAAAGTTTCAAAAGGGAGGTAATCGCTATCTGGCGCCAATCCGTCGCGTTAATAATTAGATAACTGCTGTTAATGCCAGATTAGCCTTGACTATAAAAAAAAACAAAACACAAATATAAAACATATACAGCTTTTCAAAAACTTAACATAAGTTATTTTTTTTCAAAGCAGCTCAGTTATGATTCCTTCTTCTTCTTTTCAAACGGTTGGAATCGCATGGACTTTAACCTTTGTAAAGGCCACTATCAGCGATTGTTTTCAAAATGTAAACAAATGACACCAACAATTTTTTTTCATCAAAGTCCACCTTTTGTACTGCTGTATGGAATAAGGACCCATGTAAAGCGACAAGCGTAACACGCGTGAATGTGTCAAGAAATGCTATTTTATGGAGTGTATAAATTAACGTCGGGATCCCACTTTATAGGTCTAGAAACAGTACTCAATGGCATCTCAAGAACGCTTTGAAATTGTTTCTGTGGTTTTTTTAGAAAGTAGTATAATGTGTTGGTATGACCTAACAATACAATTTAGAAAACAAAATTGTGCGGTTGAATTGAACAAAAATGATGATGGGGTGGCTTTAATAACTGTGAAGTTAAAAACAAGTGATACCCCATACATTCATATATCACCCAATTCGCTAAATTCTAGGTTTGTATTCATTAAAAGTTATACACCACTACCCTGGCTGCCGTACTAAGGATAACAAAATCTTGGGGTGGATACTTTTTGCATGGCATCTGGAAAAGTGCTTTTTAAAAAATGTCTGCAAAAACGCATAGTTATTATTAGAGAAGTGTGAAATTCATGATTGACATTGTGTTTAGACTGGATTTTTTCTCAAACTAGTGGCATTTGACGGTGAATTGAGTCAATTTACTCCGCGGTCATCATTTTACATCGATTTGCAATTTACTAGTTTTGGCGACTATGGAGAATCTTGTGTGTTGCCGTTCCGATATCGGGCGAGTGTGTGATTCGTTAAAAAAAATTTATGGTAATTCATATGTTCAAAATTTGGTTATTGTTGATTTTCGCTTGTACTTTGGACGGTGATATTGTGTCTTTCCTCGTGAGGCTTCACTTTAACTGTGAAAAGAAACATGCTCAAAGTGCCATTTTCCCCATGACTTAACTGTGTATAAGTGAGTTAGTGGTGTGTAACTTCTAACGAAAGAACTCTACTATGCGTCTTATATTATCATTACCCCCTAAAATAGCATTGTTTAAGATATTATTTACGCTTAATTTTGCAGAAAATACATGATTTTAATAGACACTGTAAAAAAAAGTATTTGACCACTGAAAGTCTACCACATCTTCAGATTTATAATTTAGAAGAAATCAAGCTCCAGGGATCAAAAAACCAATGCTCTAAGATTCTTTTCCCTAATACATCATTGTCTGATGTTATTCCAGAATTCATTTTATATTAGAGCCAAATTTCATATTCAAAATAGGCGTATTTCAACACACCATATTGGTGTTCTCTTTTTACTCTCTTTACAGTTTGAACCACGAACAAACTTATATGTGCATTGACCTTTGTAATAACATACTTCGGAAACCCCCCCCACATTTGTAGTGAGTTCCAGATTGATAGGAAATGTTGAAGATGTTTTGAAGATTTTTGACCGTTTTTTTTCTTTTTTTTTGCTTTCCGACATTTAAGTTTCCAATACTGATTGGGTTTTTTTTCGTTTCCTAATTGAGAGCTTCCACTATTTTTATCCTACTGAAATAAAATTACTAGACATTTTACAGGGTTTCCGTGCATCTTATTTCTGTTAAATTAGTGAAATTCTTCAAAACAGGATCACTATTGCTTTTACAATTGTTTAATAATTATCGGAACATTTATTCCTCCAAAATATTTATGTGCCTGGTACATAAAGTGTGCAATGGGCATGCATATTAAAGGTTCAATTTTTTTTAATAATTGAAACCCAATGGTTTGGGAACATGTTTTTGAAACTTGAATTGAATATTGGCTGTTTATATTGGACGACAGACCATATTTTTCCATGCCTTCATCCTGTATGAAATATTGCACCAAACATGGCAACTAGCGTTAACCATCACCAGTTTTGCAGTGGTGGTGGTGTCAGCATTTAAACAAATGGAAGAGAAATATATTTGACAGTCTATTTACTGCATGTAGGCATACCAATCTATTTTGAAAGTGTGTGTAAGCAAGCCGACCGACTGAACTCTACATAATCGTTCGGGACCAATCATTCATAATGGGAATGCTAAGTATCGCTGCCGTTCTCTTCCCTTCCTACGGAATATATGGGAAGTATGCTGCTGGGCCTTTCCAAATGTCGTGCAAGTCAGTCGAAGGTCCAGACATTCTAGTCTAAAATATAGTTTGTATTACATGAAGAATGCTTACAGCTATGCCTACAAAGTGGACTATACACAAAATTTAACAAAGCAATATCATAGAAGGCTATGCCTCTTGTCTAAGAAGCCTGAATAGAATGTCATTGCTTTAGAGCGACTCACCGGCAAGTAAGTTAGTAGTCTTTCACGGGATAAAGGTTTCCCCATGTACCTGTACTTTCTTTAGGAAAATAAATTTTGAATTAAAATGAAAGAAATCACATTTGAGGAAGTATATAGTTTTTATTTTATTACGTCAGTATTTTGGCGGCCATTTTGAATTTCGGCTCATAGGAAATAACTATGCTGTCATTATTTATGCATCAGCGTAAAGGGACAGTATATAAAGTAAGTCGGATAAACTATTAAAAGACGATATGCATTTTAATTTAATTAAAAAAAATGTGTATTTGGCGGCCATTTTGAATTTTTTTACATTTTGACCACGTTGCACTCAAAATTCAGCAAAGCAACCGGCATTTTCGTAATCAGCACAAACAATCAGTCTAGAAATGTTGTTTGAAACGCTTCTACTAAAAAATGCCTGTACTTCCTTAATTAAGCATCTTTTTGAGAATCTCGTCTAGTCTAAAAGATTTGGCACAATAACACATTTGATGGAAATTTTTCACAAATGGCATCTGTTGCACTTACGGGCTTCATGCACTCGCCACATGTGTCTGACACATTTATATAACAAAACCAAAATAAAACAAGGCGACATCTGATTTTGATTATTTAGTCCACTAACTACATTTTCTGTAAGTTTAACGAAATTCCATTGGGGGCAAATATGATTTTTCTTAGAAATTTAGTTTTACACGTCTTTTTGTGGAAAATGGGCATATAGAAAAAAAAAAAAAAAAAAAAAACCGGCATTTTCGTAATCAGCACAAACAATCAGTCTAGAAATGTTGTTTGAAACGCTTCTACTAAAAAATGCCTGTACTTCCTTAATTAAGCATCTTTTTGAGAATCTCGTCTAGTCTATACTCAAGTTGTACAGGTGATGTATTATCCACCGTTGGCCAAGTGATATGTTAATCGCCAAGTGCGACGTTTTATGTTAATTAATCGCTAAGTGCGACATCGTATTGCATAGTTTGCAATCCCAGAAATTCCTTCCCTTTAAAATTCGGACCAATGACCGATTCCCGGTGCAAATGGTTCCATGTCCTGAGGATGCACCCATATAATTATAAAATGCCACTTTTCCGTTGTTCCTTATCTATATAATCTTTTCAAACAATTCTTGCAGGGAGTTATCAGTGGCACTGCTTTATGGCGTAGTAATAAAAATCAATGCCTGCATGGTTCCATCGGGTTTGACAATTATGCTATTGTAAAAATTATCATAGTATTAGTAGTAGAATCACATTGATTTCTCGGCATAACCATGTCATCAGCATGACAGTCCTCCATCAATTGCTAATGAGGTACCGGTAATATTGTCGGCAGCCGGAGAACAGAGAAAGCTGATTGATTCGCCTATCTGTCATTCAAAGAATTAAAAAGAAAAAGTGAAAACGCTACAACGAATTACATTTAATTACAATATACATGTTATTGTTTTCGTCCGGTTGCCAGTCATTTGCTCTGGGGATATAAGGGATATGAACGACATCGATTTGAGCTTAGTGATTTCATGCAGTGGTTCGTATGTGGACAAGCATTATGTATTCAATCACCTTAGCGATTTCACGCAGTGGTTCGTATGTGGACAAGCAATATGTATTCGATCATCTTGGCGATGAACTTCATAGTCCCTTCCACTGTGATTAAACGCAAATAGCTGTGGCATCAAAGATAAGCCATCACCTGATCAATAGAAAATCTAGTCAAATGCACAAGGTAAATGTAAAAGTCAATATCGACCAATTTCAATAATGGCTTGTATCTTATCAATGTTAATGCTCTTCAATCCATTTCACTTTAATTAGATTGGGAGTCATTTTGAATAGGGTGTTTTAAGAGTGTAGCAATCCTTTTAACTTCTGCTTTAAATCACATAAACATCAGCCATCAACAAAATCTGCCTAAATATTTGTTAGATTTCTTTAGATTTTTTTGTGTTCTTTAACATATACTTAGGCCAAAAAACAAACTTAAGTTCAAATGAAGCACTGGACAAAAAACAAAAAATAAAAAACAAACAGTCCCTAATTCAAGTAATATTTGGATGAAACCGTCATCTTCTCACAACGAGAGCGTTATATTCTTCACCAACAGAAGAGCCAGATCTTACCAGTGTGTACAAAATCTGGTCTCAAGTATTGGAAAGACCTTGTACTGTGGAACATGAATGATATTCCCATACAAGTAGTTGACCAACTGAAACACCTTGGAGTTGAGAAAACAGTTTCTTCAAGGAAAGATCTTATCAACGAACGCATTCAGACAGGCAGAAGAACAACTTATGCCCTGATGGGTGCAGGTCTCCATGGTCTCATTGAATGGCCTCAACCCCAAGCTTTCTTGGAAGATAATTAACACCTTTGTCGAACCACGCTACCTGTATGGTTTGGAAATTCTGAGTCTGAAAAAGGATGAAAAGAAATGCTCAACTTATACCAAAAAGAAGACGGTGAAAAAGATTCAACATCTTCCTAACAGAACTGCAGATGCTGCCGTCTTCCTTCTTCTTGGAGCTCTCCCGGTGTCTGCTAGAATTGAGATCAATCATCTCTCCCTCTTCTATATGACTCTTCTATCCCTCTTCTATCTCACAAAAAGTGTTGAGCTGAAAATTGCTGAACGCCAATTGGCTATGAAATCAAACTTCTCCAAGAAGTTGGTTTATGTAAGTTGGCAAGCTCACTGACAAATACAACCTTCCAAGTCCCCATGATCTCCTTGCATCTACACCATCTAACATGTTTGGAAGAAGATGGTCCATGAAGCAGTAGAAACGTACTAGATCGGCTCCATCCAGAGTGAAGCCAAGCTGAAAACCTCTCTCAAGTATCTCAGTATCGCCTACTGTGCTATAGGAAAAGTGCACCCAATTTGGGACACAGTTCTTCCCAACCGGCGTGATGTCTATAGAGCATCTACAAAGGCGCGTTTACTTACTGGCACATACATCTTGCAAGGAAATAAAGCCAGATTCAACCAGCACCAAATCAATCCAACCTGCCTCCTTTGTGAAAGTGCTGATGAAACCAGGGAACACTTCATCTCCGTCTGTCCCAATCTCAAGAACGTGAGAGATCCCTTCCTCAGCAACCTGCAGTTGGCCATTGAACACCAATATCCAGGTATCTGACCAGATGTCTCTTTTTCATGTCAGCACCTTACCCAACTGTTTCTTGACTCAACCTATTGCGGCCTACCCCAACCTGCATGTAATTGTTGAGCCAATTGCTATATTACTGATTTATAGATTGCATGTGAATAGAAATGCACTAACGAAGGAGCTTACCAACTGCTAGCATATGAATTAATGCAGTGCACTATCTGTGTGTGTTCTGCAACCAAACTATTCTCGATTAATGCCTCTTTTTTAAGCCATTAATGTCTAGTGCCTGTTGTGCATGAACTGAACTTGAACTATTAGTATGCACAAAGGACACTCCACAATTGTGACACTTTTTTCTGCCTATTTTGTCACTGCTGACTTTGTCTCCGCCTATTACGTCTATGTTAATTGCTAACTATGCCACTACTAACTATGACACCGCTAACTATGTCATTGCCAACTATGACAACGCTTTGTCACTGCTAATGTAATGTTGTTTTTTGCCAGCTATGTCTTTGCCATTTGTGCATTTTTTTAACCAAATACTTTTTCTGCATACTATTTATCAGCTAATTCTCATTATAATAAAATAAAGTTATAAAATAAAAATATCGTTATAATGTGTATAACGTAATATTAGAACAAACAAATACAACAATTCGAATTTTAAAAAACATCGCGACTGCCAGTTTATTCAATGGCTTGTGACAACACTGGGGAATTTAGATGTAACACTTCTATACGTCATTTCAATGTTGCCAACTTTTATTTATTTTATTTATTTATTTATTTATAACAATTGGCTATATAGCCAGGACAAGCCCAATAGTGACATAGCACTAAATTAAAGGGATGCCCATAAAAACACACAAAAATAAGGCAGCCCTAAAACCTAAAGTGAAAAGACATGGCGGATGGAAAAGCAAAAAATAAATGGACCAGACGAATGGAGAAAATAAAAAAAAAACCTAAGACCTATAGCTACAAGATGTGGAGGCTAACAGCAGCTTTGAAGGCTTTTAGGGAAGTGCAAGTAGTTCCATAATGTGGGAGCAAATGCATAAAAAGACCTTTTGGAAAGCGAGAGCCTGCGGAAGAGTGGATCAAGAGAGAGGCTATTGAGATTGCGAAGGGTGGGTCTAGGGTGCGACTTGAAGGGATTAGGAGAAGAGCAAAGGTGGTTAAGAATCTTGAAGAGATGGCACAGGACAGCAATGTCACGGCGCTTAGATAAGGGAGGAAGATTGGAAGCAAGGAGGAGATCTTCATGGGAGAGATTCCAAGACTGGAGAATGACTCTGCAGGCAAATCGCTGAGTAGATTCCAATCTGTTGGTTAGCGTGATGTTTAAAGGATGCCAAGTGATACTGCCGTACTCAAGGATGGGTTGAACCAATGCAAGGTACAGAAAACGGCGTGTGGTAGGGGAGGCGTTGTTAAAAGCCCTGTGGATTTAGCCTATGGTTCTCCTGGCTTTCTTATGGATATTATGGAGTCGTTTTTGAGGGTTGTGTGTGGGCGTTTTTATATTTTTGCTTATAGCTTGAACAGGATCGGGAATTATCTCTTGCAAGCATCTTAAATCGTTGGCTTATTGTTTTCTCTTCATTCTAATATAAAATACTCCTAAAATTTTCATGTAACCTTTAATATGATATGCACATAAATATTGGATCATGGTGGTAAACTGGCACTCTATGATATATCACCTGATTATGGCATTTCTTTCCAAATCATTCAGCATTGCGAAATTTGTTTAAAACATCCTCTGGTCTCGTTCAATGGCAATAACAATGAAACCTGTTACAGATTTTAGCTTTACACCATTACAGCTTTCATTGCGATGGTAATGAAAAGCGTATAAGCGAGTAAAACGCTACTTGCGCCTCGATAAGTCATCAACTGGCTCACTAAAGTTGATTTGTGACACAAAACTATCGATTACGTCATGGAGCTATTACAACTCCATGATCACGTTATGATAAATTGAATGCTGGTGGTCGCGTATTTACTATTCGCAAGTATAGATGAGGTGACATGTGACGTCAACGCCGGGCAACGGACAAAGCACTGCCCGGCAGTATGCGTGAGCACCTGCAGGGCTTGTGCTTTTAAAATTCGCGCTCAATCAGGCGTGATAAGCCTATTGAATGCTGTAACTGTTTGGGCATATTCGTCGCACCTCTAACATGTCAGTAGACCAGGTACTAACTTGTAGACCAGGTGCTAACTTGTGTTTGTAAACATTGAAGTCACCTCATCTATAGACATGTTTGTAAACATGTTAGGGCCTGGTATCTTGAAATAGGTCGCTCTGACTGTTACGTACAACAACACATGTGCCATTTGTATATGTTAGAGTTTTAATACTATGTGCCATAACGATTCGCAGGAATGGATTCGCAGGCAACAAAAGAAGTGACGTAGGATGTTAACTGGTCTATAGATAATGACTTACCTGTTCAACTGTTACTAGCTGTTTTGAAGGGTTGTTCATAACCTCCATCTGAATAAAACAGTAAATTAAAATTGATGCCTGAATTTTACCTAATTAAACGTCGTAGTGAGTGCATGATAAAAGCCAATTTCACCCTAACGTACATGATAGCACAATGTGATAATAATAAATATAATTGTGACAACGATAATAATAATATTTCAAGTAAACATGATATCTTTCTTGGAAATTATTACTCTGACTCCTACGACCTGTCGAAATTTAACGAACAGGGAACTTTGAGAGTAAGCCGAGCGGCCGAGCAACCGTTTACTGCATTATAGCGCGGCACCATTGTCTGTCATCAAAAGAAGTCTTTCACCTTACTCATGCATAACCTATAACAAAAGGTGTTAGTTCCCGTAGTATTCGACATTCAGATCAATTTAATACCCGACCTAGAAAGTACTTGTGCTATTCAAAGTGTCACCCATACTTTTATGCATACATAATCCAACATGCATGTCGTTCTTTAGATTTAGAAAGTCTCCAGAAATTTGGAATTGACTTTGCCATTCCCGGCAACATGGCCGCTAATCCGAAAGGTGGAAGACCTCTATTATGCTACGTTATCATGTTATGTACGTTTATAGTCACTTATCACAGCTATTTAGCAGTCGAGAAAAGGGAAAAGGAGGAGAAGAAGAATAGAAAAGACGTTGGAGAGAGATGACATTAAAGGGTAGATAAATACAACAGCTTAGGGACAACTTCAAAACTCAACCGCCGATCGACCTGCGGTTAAGGGAGGTTGAACCGCGATTCATTGTTTAAAACAATAGAAAACCGGTTCGAACCGGAAAGAACCGGACAAAAGCGACAGGCAGCCGATGGTTGAGTTTTGAAGTGGCTCCTTAATCAACAGAGGTAAGATTGAAATTCGATAGTAAATGCTGGAGGAGGGCTAAACACAGCAGTGGGTGACATAGCCTGATGATGATGAGGAGGAGGAGGGTTGTCACTTATCACAGATACGACTACGTTTTGATGAAGGAAATTCTTAAGGGTTACCTCGGCTTCCTCCTTGCTGATGCCCTTTTCTTTCATCTTTTTGTCCACCTGCATCCAGTAAACTATAAACAAAATAAAAACGAGAAACAATATTTCAAAACAAAACAAAACCGCTTCGCACTTGCACTTGACCTCGAACTTGACCTTGTACAAGAGTCTGCACAATGCTTTGATTGTTTCTAATCTAGGCAATATTGACCTGCTGAGCTGGTTCCAAATCTTGATAATGCAACTTTGTCATCCTTGAGCATTTTGAGATAAGGAAGGCGGGTTATTTAGCAGGGGAATTTGTAAATGATTGGCCTTCCGCAGCATTATACTGCGGGCACATGTGGTCCAGAGGATTATGACGGCCAACTCATGTTGAAGGTTACGGGTTCGAGCCCCGCTGCGACCAAGATGTGTGCACTTGGGCAAGGAACTTTACCTCGCTGGAATCGTCGACTCAAGCGATATTCGGGTAGCTGTTAAGGGGGAATATTACAATCTAAGTGCTGGTAGCATTGTGCGCTGGCCAGCTGCCAACCTAGGTGAAGCGATATGATTGTGGCGATTTCCTGAGGCCCAGGCGTATAATAATAGCAAAGCGCTGCTGTCTTGATGTAATGGCGCTTATTAAAAAGCCAATGTATGTATGTATTATACTGTAGTTGCTAAAGTTTCGAAATGGCAAACCCCTTCGTGTTTCCATTTTGACACGTCGTCAATAATAGATAACTATCACTGTTAGCAGGTGCTTAATTGCAAAGAAAGTAGAGATAATAATAGATTTTTTTTTCTTTTTTGAGTATAACTAAAAAAAACATAAAACTCACTGTCTTTCCGACCCATCCTGGGACCAAATGATTAATGTAATTCGGGTTCCTGCCGTTTCAACCAACGCACCTAAATATTATAACAAAAATACAAGAGTAACAGTAAATTGGATATCCATTCTGATATAGAAACAATAATAAGGCTTATATATCCGTATACCGCGTACAATAGCTCAACCTTGTAACGCCTTTTACAGAAAACATTCCAAAGAACCTTTCATGAACCGTTTCATAGGATGATATTATCACTCAAAAGAACATTTCCAACGGTATAGTATAATTTCCGACTGAAGACCCATTTTCGAGAGAGTAGAATTTTCAGTTCTTTTTCTAGAGATTTTAAGAAGCCTTGCAAAGCAAAATGATATTGTAGCTAACGAGATACATAATTATGGTTTATCCCGGGACTTTACCTTGGTTATTAAACCCATCATTCCGTGTCTAGGCGAGCAATATGCCGAGCGTAAATTTCACGCACCCGTGTACACCATTCTGGACGGAAATGTTCACTATACGGCCCCATCCTGCGGTTTATAATTTTAAACAATCAAGGACAGGTGTTAGGAAATAACTAGTGTCTTCTGTTTAGTCTGATAATCAGTTTTGTATGAAAAAGATGGACAGTGATTCTTTCGATTGAGACATATTAGAGAACTGGCAATTATTGACTAGTTCACGATAGAGGTAAAAATAAAGCTAGCACTTGTTGTTCTTCCCCATTTTGTCCGGTTGTTAACCCCAAACACATTTCTTAACAAGGTGAAGTCATAATACCTCATGTCTGAAACTAAAGGATAGATGAAAAGCGATTATAGAGGTGAGAATTTGACGTAGTGGAAATCAGGCCCGTACGCGCAGGGGGGGGGGGCGCGGTCGCACAAAAAAGGGGAAAAAGGTCCACTTTTTGATGAATTTTTGATAAAAAGGCCCAAAAATTTGGGGAAAGTTTGATCGAGAGAAGTCCACTTTTTGATGATTAAAACATTCAAAAAGTCCAAAAAGACCATTGTAAGTGGGGGTTAGGTCACTTTTATCAAAGAAGATCCACTTTTTCGCAAAAAAAGTACTTTTTCGAGGTCCCGCACCTCCCCAAAATAAATCCTGAGTACGGCCCTATTGGAAATCTTAATATCTTATGTATTTTAACATTGAGCGTGGTGGGAGAGCGTGGCCTACGTGGGAGAGCGTGGCCTAGTTAGGGTGCTTGCCTGTGACGCCAATTACCCAAAAAAATCCCGGGTTCGAATCCCGGTGGGGTCCACTTGCTTGAGTTATGCGGGTGCTCAATTCTGGATTTATCTATACGAGCTATTGTTAGATCAGGAATACCGTCTCCCTCAATGGTCACGTGGAATGGGGCAAATGAATCATGAATGCATCCCATCCTCGGAGGACGTTAAGCCGTCGGTCCCGTGGACAGAGTCACAACTTACATGTACATCGCAGTCAGTTTCAATGAAGAGTAGGGTTGTAAACCCCGGACTGTTCCCAATCTGCCTCATCAGTCTCAAAAGGCGGGCCATGTTAGGACTCATGGATACACGCGGCCCCGGATCAGCTTATCAGTTGAATAAATCCTGACACCACCACAAGCCATTACCAATGACTTGTGGATACGCTAAGAAGCAGAACATTGAGCAACAATACCTTCTTTTGTGCTATTTCTACGGATATTTTGTTTTAAGAAGGTCATCGAGGCCATGTTGTAAGTCAAATAAGTTAATATTAAAGGCTATTATAATATCACAAATAAAAGTACTGCGAATTTCAAAGTGTCGTTTTGGTAACTACTCTCTTAAACGAAGAGTGAAACAAGCCACTCTACACGAATGAAATCTCACCCAAAAAAGAAGCCGTTGATGACGATCTTTTAGAGTGAGATCCACTCTATTATAAAGAGTGAAAAAAATAAGCTAAGCAAAGAGTGAAGTGATCACTCCTTTTAGAGTGAAACTAGTCACTCGTTTAGGAGATGTGGGGGAAGCGTGAACTAGCCGATTCCCGCTTTTAGAGTGTGATTCTTTTGAATTTTTTGTTTGTTTGGTGAGTATATTGTTTGTGTAGGTCATAATTCATGGCATCGTGACATGAAGAATATTGTGGCCAAATCATTGGCTGATTCTGCGTGCATGCATGATTGTGGCAGACATGCGTGCGATATGGCATGCATGCCCGTGACTGATTGATTGTGCGTTTCGTACATTGCATAGCCTAGCCGGCGCAGACTACGTATACGGTGTTATTACAGTAAATAACATTTAATGCTTATCCACACTGTGTCTGTAAATGCTATGAATGTGACCGACACATACATTATACTCACCCGTAAAGATCTCTATGATTTATTCACTAATTTCAACTTCAACCAACCATTTGCTGACGGTCTCGGCTATCGTCCTCCATGTTGTTAGAAAATACGCACGCGATTTGCTGGCGTTCTGATTGGCTAATAGTTTCACTCACTCTTTTAGAGCTAAAAGCGCTCGAAAAGAGTTCAGAGTGGGCTTTCACTCCCAAGAAGAGTGGCATTTGGAGTCTTCGGTAACAAAGTGAGCTGGGTTAACCGCGAGTTAAGTTGTCAGGCTGCATTTCTCGCTCTTTGAGAGCTAAAGCCACTCGATTAGAGTTAATTTAAAATTACTCCGAAATTCAGAGTGATTTTTCATTCTTTCATTTTAAGAGAGTAGGACAAGCCTAATACAGTTAGGTCAAATCAGGTTATTGAAGCTGTGTTTGAAAAGCAGGTCATGCCAAGTGTGCGAATTAACATTTTCGTGTTCTACAAACTTCACAATAAAATGTTCTTTCCAGTTTGTGATATCAAATGGAAGCAATATACTTCTTCACGAATACTAATTTACTATCATCTTTATTTTGGATTTCTTTGTGGTATTGTGGTACTCGTACTCGTATTTCAAATACGCAAACATTTAATTTGCTTTTGGAGGTCGCCTACCTTTCTTTTTCATTGCTGGTACAAAGTGTTTTGTTAATAGAAATGGTGTTGTTAACATAGTTGTCATCATCATCTCCCACTTCTCTAGAGGAAAATCTTCCACAAGGGCCAGATGTTGGTTACCACCTGATGAAAATACATATCCACTGTTATAATATATGTCGAATAGAAAACAACACAAGCGTTTGGAGTTTACTCGGAAATTAATAGCACTATTGCAAATTATAAGGCACTGACATAATTTGCAATAGTGCTATTAATTGTACGGGTACATATGGCCTTTAAGACACCCATTTCGTACCTCCCCAGCAGATCATAAGACCAAATTTGAAGCATAATTCAGTTCTTAAGGTCCCTTTTGGAAGCATTTTGCCTCAGACGCTAAAGTTTATCCGAAGTTAAATTCCAAAATCTGCAAATTTCTCAAAATTTTGAGTTCCACAAGGCTCTACTTTGTGAAACGAAATCAGTTCCCAAGCCCCAAGTTCGGATATCGGACCGCACATCTCCACCTAAAAAAAGTTGGGTGCCCCCCCCCCCTTGGGGAGCATAGATTTAAGGTATTTAAATAAAACTTTAAGGCATTTAAGGCATAGAGCCTTCGCGTCCAAGATTTACACTGAAGGTGAACTATTTCATCCCAAAATTCTGGTGGGTTTGTGGAAGGTAATGGATATAATTGCAAACTACGTCTGTGGAGTACATTTCAAATTGTCTATGAGACTTGAGAGATGATGTATTAATGTTGCTTTGCACTCGTCAGTAGTTCGTCGATTTGTAACGGTAGAATAGCTCATCCAATATAAAAGGTATGCGAGCCTTAGATATGTGTTTACACCTGCATGTTTTTTCTGATTTGACAAATAATTGAACAAATCAAAATACAGGTTTAGATAAGATTGAATAGGTACATATTCGGATGTTGGTTGATCGATCCCATCATGACTGACAGCTCGTGATTGCAACAAAGGTACGCCATTACTGACGATTCTTTGCAAGGGCATAGTTCATCTGTTGTTCAATTCATCTGGCCTTAGGTCTTCCGGGCTGTCTGTTACCTTCCACACGCCCTTGCATGATAACTTTCTCTATAAAGAGTCTCCTTCACGCCTTGCAACAGGACCAAAATAGCTGTGGATATGGGACAACAGACACTTTTAGGCTTTATATCCTACTATCATTTGCTCGTTTCATAATCCCAGGAAATTCGAAGCATGCGCCGCCAGCACCATATCTCAAAAAACTTGATCTTGCGCTGGTTAGCTTTTGTTAGAATCCAAGATTCAGAACCATATATGACGATTGGAAAGATGAGAGCAGAAACAAGACGCTTCTTTGTCGACTTCGTAATTCCTCCATCTGTTCATAACTTACTTAGGCCAACCATCGCAGCCCTGGCCATGGCTAGGCGCCTCTTGAACTCACTTGAGCAGCCTCCTTTGGTAGTGATAAGCGGCCCGAGAAAGTTAAACTGTGTGACTTCTATTTCATCACCGTCAACAACTATTAGGTCTTCATTGCCATTACCACTAACAGTCATGATCTTAATCTTCCTCACATTCAGTCGTAAGTCTCACTTTAACTTTTCTCTTTGAGAAGCAGCTCTTTCAATTCACCTGTATCGGTTGCAACAAGTGTTGTATCATCTGCATACCTACGTCTCATGATGTACTCCATATATAAATTAAAGAGGGTGGGAGACAAGATACATCCTTGTCTGACGCCCTGACCTATGCCAAATCACTCGCTGTCACATTTCTTTGTGCGTACACATGCCTGCTGATTGTCATACAGGTTGCTGATAATTTAATTTGACCAGATGATCTGGGTCTCCCATCGCATGCAGAGCTTCTAAAGTTCATTGTGCCTGTTACAATCAAAGGCCTTGGCATAGTCAATGAAGAAAAATAGATTTTTGTGTGTGTTAAATGCACTTAATTTTTTCATGATATGACGGATGTTGCATATGTGACCTCTGGTGTCACGGTCTCTACGGAAGCCAGCCTGTTCTGCCGGCAGCTCTCTTTCAAGGATAAGTCTGAAACTTTCATTCACAATATACAGTAAAATTTTGCTGATATGGGAAATCAATGCAATTGTTCTGAATTTTTGCATTCTCTGACATCGCCTTTCTTTGGAAGGGTGAGAAAGGTGGATTTTTACAATCAGCCGGCCAGGGGTCTTGTTTTACGACCCTGTGCAAAGAGCAGAATGGAATTCCCCGTACCCAGTAACATCAGCAACTTTTACAAGCTCAGCTGGATTGTCATCAGGACCAGGGGATTTGTTGTTTTTCGTCATGGTACGGTTTATATTAAGGGTCGGAAGAGGCCAGTAATAATATTAAAAACTCAACGCCATTTGATCAAAGCAAAGCATCTGAACAATCAGTTCAAAATGAAAAAACATATACCCCTTAAAAATGGCATTAAGGTTCCTTCTAATACAGGACAGTCAAGAGTCCCCTTTGATCCCAATGTATTAAGTGGAGAGTTCAATTGGTGCCAAGCTCAAAATTTGGATACCTTTAATTATTATTTAAACACGAATAATCCCAAAGCTAAACAAAGAGTTTTCTGACGTATGAAAGAAGAGAAATAGAAATGAATCTTTTGCGACCCCTGGAGGTTTTAAATCCAAAACACAAAAGATTTACCTGCGTGAAAAGTAATCCAGTTAAAACAAGCTAGGTTAATTTCTTTCTAGTTCCTCTGAATTTAATTTAATAGATTCTACAGATATTTTACCTGGGGTATAGAACAGATCATTCAATTACAGTATTGCTTATGTAAGAGCATAGACAACGTGGGTAAAAGGACTGGAAATTAATAATGATCTGCTTGAAGATAAGAATATGTTAAAGTTGTTAAAGAGCTATGTTAAATGTTAAAAAGTTATAGTGTACTAACAATATGACAACATTGAAAGAAATTGATTTAAATGATTGAAAGCTTTCAAATTGACGATCACACTTTTCTTTGAGGCTCTCTTACTAGAAATTAGAGGAGTCGTTGAAATTAGCTACTCTGCAAAACGAAAGAAAAGAAGTTAGACAAAAACCAAGAAAAATTAAATCAATGTATTTTAGCTTATGAAAATTATATGAGAGGCATTACTAAAAGTGATGACCAAAAATGCAGAAATTTGAGCAATGAATTATCCAAGTGCAGATTGTAAACTTGAAGAACTTAGAAAAGAAAAAAAATAAATGGTTTTTTGATTAGATCAAGAGCTAAATGGATTGAAGAGGGGTGAGTGATGGAAACCAACAAAATGACTTTCTAAACTTGGAAAAAAAAAAGCAAAATATGTAACATAAGCAGATCAACAGAATATTGAAACATGATGGATCCTAAGTAACACATCTAGGGAAAATTATGAAGAGGTTTGTGCTTTTTATAAGAATCTATACAAATAAAACAAAACAATATAAAAAATTAGAAATTAAGGACACTATCAGTGATTCTCCCGAAGATAAACATATTGGAAAATTTGCCAAATAGCTTTAAAAGCGAAGGATAAGTCTGTGGACTCATAAGATATAGTTTCCAACTGAAAAGTTGGCAGAGAAAAGAAGAAGAAAAACAGCAGTGTGCAAAGATATGACTCATTAAATCAAATACGTGTTGTAGTAAGTGTCCGTTCGACAGTAATGACTGAAATATCCCGATTTTGTCCTTATGAGATTGCTTTTTACTTATCACTTGCCAGGGTTAATGTTAGGAACCTATAATTGTTACAAAAATGCAATATGTAATTTTTGAATGATGTTTTTTCGATTTTCTGCGTTAGCAAATCACTGTAGTCTTTAACAATCATCTTACCTCTAAGATAAAACCTTCTCACAAAAATCAATCCGAAGCATTAGAGGGGGAAATAACGATAGAGGAATTAACTGCGGCTTAATAAATATGAAAAGCAATAAAAATGCAGGAACCTGTGGTTTTAATGTTGAGTTTGAGTTTTATAAATTTTTTGGTCTGTGAAATTTCTTTGTTTTCTTCTTCGTTTTAAATGCCGGTTTCAAAAAAGGGGTCTTATCAACAAACACCACAAAATGGTCAGATGGTTCTATCCCAAAGGGGGAGAGAAACCTCGACACTTAATTAAAATTGGAGACCATTTCCCTTTAAATATTTCTACAAAGTAGCATCAGCTGCATAGCCAACAGAATTAAAATCAATTCCTTCCCAACTAATTTTAGAAGACCAGGACTGGTTTGTCCCAAATAGAGTAGTGGTGGAAAATATAAGATTAATTTATGGGACATATTAAATTATACTGAGACTAATAATATCCATGTATGTGTTACAGATTGATTTGACAAAGCTTTTGACACGGTCTCAGCACACATTTTCCTAAATACATTGAAGGCTTTAATTTCGGCAGAGATATGTAAAGAGTCTGTACACTAGATAATTAATGCTAGTCCATCTGTAATTTTGTAACGGTAATACCCATTTTTCAAATTTGTGTGGTTGCAGACAGGTGATCATTTCACCCTACATTTTTGTGTTGTGTGTTAGAATACTAGCTACAATGTTAAGATGTAATACAGAAATAAAGGGGATTCGGTAAATGACATGCATTTAAAATCTCTCATACGCTGGACGATTACAACTTTAATTTTAGATGGATCTGAAACAAAATAAAGAGATAGGGTTACGACCCGTGAAGTGCTGTACAAACTTTTTAAAACAACTTCTATGAGATATCAGACTCTTAAAGTGTTAAAATGGATAAAACTACATCGTAGTGGATTGGATCAAAACAAATATAGAACCACGCAATGTGCAATTAGACCTGAAATTAATTGGAGTTGTTGATGTACCTTTGATACTTTGGGGATATCTTTTAGTACAACTGACAGATATGCCAGTATTAATATAATAAGAGTCTTGAAGCTATGAGAAAACAAATGTCCACCTGGTCAAAAAGAAAAGAAACCTACCAGTGTGTAAAGGTAGTTGTGAGTTGAATATCCCTCGTGTTATCTAAATTAAGTTATATAGCGCAGATGTTACGAACCAAGTAAGGAATTTGTTTAAACTTGAATGACGATATTTCATTGTCGGAACGGAAAAGCAGCTAAAAAAATAGGAAGCAGTGTGTGCCAACATTACGAAAATGGGGGTTGTAAGAATTGGTAAAGAAGCCTGAATGTTGAAAATGCACATTGAATCACTGAAAGCGAATTGGATCGGACGTTAGTGGTAACCAATGGGGCTCAAAAATGATAAGATTGTTCCTTTTATCTGCACCAAATTTAAATGTGATATCTTGATTGTTTTGGGAAAAATCATTTTAATTAATAAAGTCCGAGATTAAAAATAGTTATGGTTATATGATACACTCACTCATGGGCTTCACTCTTAAAGTGTTAAATAATCAGAATTGTTGATTTTAATCGTATCGCTAAACAATATTTTGTGGAAGGAAAGACACAAAATAAACAGTTGGTGGATTATTCTGTTAACTTATAATCACTGGAAACAAAGGGTGTCTATTCGTGAACGCTCTTCTGAAAGAAGATGGTACTTTTATGTCTATGGAAGAATTGTAAATGTATACTCGTAAAAACCAATATCTAGAATGTAATGGCATTATACGGACAATAAAACTAACTTATCAATTTATGTAATAAAAATGGTAGAAAACTCATACAGCCTTTTCAGCCAGATTGTGAAGTTGTTATCTAAACAACAAAAGGTTGAAGGACTTCTATGAGCACTTTGCCAGTCTATAAATTTATAAAGTTGCTGAAAACAAATGGCAGGCTTCTAAATATAAGGATGCGGGTTTGGAAAGAGATATGTACATTAAATTTTAAGTTCTCAGAGGACACCAACTTTACAATGGTTTCAATATAGAAACTAAACCAAAGAATAATTGCCCACTACTAACTTTACTTTTAAATGAACATCAGTCAAGTTGATGGTCTGCACTTTTTGTTGTAATACATAACCCAGACCAATAATGCATTCTGTGGATGGAATGTCAAATAGCGGTAACATTTTTGTTGGTCGCATTCATTTAGTAGCTCTGGATTAACAAAAATTGGGCTACAAGTTACGATTTTCCACTGACCGCCCCGTTTCCCCGTTTAATCTTTTTGGAACAAAAAAAAACAGATTTAATTTTTACATGATAACGGTCATAAGCTAAATTTCATATGTACAGGTTCAAAAAATTTTAAGCACTTTAACCCGGTATTGATGCTTTTGTTAAAACATGAAATAAAATATTTATTACAACGTTAGTAAATACCGTGCTGTTTGTTATGGTAATCCACCCAACTTATTATGTGGCAAGTCTGGCGTAACTTACTTTAAATTGATATTAATAGATGATTATCTGTAAAGAATAAGGGAATCTATGTATTTTGTGAAAAGTGTATTTTTGTTAATGTATTAGAATGATTGTTCATTGTAAAACACTATGTACTTGTGAGGACACATGTGCTAGCTTCTTATGTCGGTCAAATAAAAAAAAATAAAAAAAAGAATCCCTTTGAACTTGTAAAGCGGCTGCATATGTTTCTTACACGTAGCAATACATGCAATGCCGTTTCCATTGTTCTTTGATAGGCTATGGGGCATGTCCTTTTCTATAGCTGTTGTTTTGTGGGTCCCCAACGAGGGGCTAGGGGAAACCAAGTGATAAATTCATAATAAATAATTAAAACTCCCATACCACGTTGTTGCCGCCAATTAAAATGGCACTTTCTTGGCAAATGAATAAAATGTCAGTTTTTAATTTCTTTTCCCACACATCAGTGACCAATAGATACAACTAGACCTTCACCAAACAATTGAAGCTACTAAAGATATTCAATTAACGGCTCGGTATGCGGGTCGAAAAAACACTTCCGATCCCTTTTCATCTGGGAAGTGCAGGGAACATTGTATATTGTCCCCGCGGTGGAAAAGACTCAGATGTTACCACCTCTCCTATTTAGACGAAGTCTTTTTTTAATGACGTAAGCGAAAAATACTTATCCTCATTCGCAAATAAATAAATCTTGAGCTGCTATGGTGCGTGTTCAATTAACTCTGTCCATGTTTTTCATCATTTATTCGAAAGGAAGAAAGACAAACAAACATCATGCCAGAATGTTGCTGGGCAATCTTTGACCTAACAACGTTGTGCAGAATTAAAATCCGTAACTTATTGTATTCAATTAGCTTCAATTTACCACGCTTTCAGAAGAAAATTTAGGGTCAACGACCTATATCATAATGTAAACTGGTTAGTTATTGTGAAAGAGGACGGGTATTTTGTTACTCAACCCGAATCGTGGAGGTGATAACACCTGGCTATAACAATGGCTCCGCATACCGGGCCCATTGTAATATCTTTAGTTAATGGTTTGCTGAAGTATATACATATCCATTGGTCACTGATATTATGAAAGAGAAATTGATGTGACATTTTATTAATTTTTAAGAAAATGTGCAAGTTTTATTTTGGGCAACAGACGGTTTACGGTTATGTCATGGTAATAATTTATCAATAATTTTACACCGGGTTTTGTCTTATCCCTTTGAAGGGACTACGGAATTTGTTATGCAGCTTGTTATTTGGTCTACGCCCCATAGTCTATTATGGAAACATTCTACATGGTCAAGCAAATTCGGGGTTTATAGTAAATTAGACTACTCAGTGCTTTGGTGTGTTTCCTACCTGCGTTATTAACCAGAATGTCAATCCCATCTGGATAAATTTTGTCGACTTGTTCGCACAACTCTTTGGTTCCATCTGTTGAACTCAGATCTGCCTGCACATAGTGGACTGGTACATTGTTTTCTCTATAAACAATACAATAAGAGGAGTCTTGATTTTATATCTTGAATGATGGAGAGAAGGCAACCCGGTAGCCATCATATTAAAGAGGCATTTCGTGATCCATAGCCAAGTTCCCCCCCCCCCCAAGACTTGTATATCATCTGATCCGACGATCTCACATCTAAGTATATTATGTGAGCCTAGTATTACGTGCAAATTCGATCTACTCTTGGAAGAATTTGTAATTTTGTATTTTCTGTCTGAAAACGGACAGAAATTAAAAGACAGTGGCCTATGAACATTTTGCTCATATAAAACAAAATGCACGATCGAAATCAACTAAAATTTTGGCAATAACCTTCTCTTGAGGATATTTACCCCGGGTATCTAACGAACCATAAACGAAATGAGCCGGGTGCTAAGATCATGAAATGCACATTTAATCAATTAAGTACTTTCAGTTTTCAGTCATAAGTGTACAGCGTTAAAAATATAGCAAGCTGACTGTATCTGGAATTTGACGAGGAGCGAAAATCCCGGATGTAAGTGCAAATCACTCAAATTTCATTACCTCCACTGCACATTATTAAAAATGTAGATTTCTGATTGGTCAGTTTACTGGTCATTTGATACTGATTGCATCTTCAAATAAAGCTGTTTTAGGAAATAGAAATAACGGATTTGCAATTTGCAGTATCATCTATCGCTCCATTATTTGCACGAATGGAGAGATTTAGTAAGACTTAAAAATTGGGAATTTTCCTAGGTATACACCTTGGTTATTTTATTTCTGTTGTGTCAAATCAGTGAGGCCATTAACGTTTTAAACAAGAGTTTTAAACAACGTTCACGGTTCCAGTAGTTTATTTTGACCATTAACACGCGTGGCTCATTTTTTTAACGATGGTTTATTTTTACAAGGCATCAAATATTACTTATTTCATACGTTGATTGAATTAATAAATCAAAATCCATTAGGTTAAAGCCGAATATCCCATTTATTTTAAATTTTAGTCAATGAAATCTATATCAAAAAGCTTCTAAAGCGAAGTACTGTTGAGGATCTAACTTATTCAATTCAATTCCATTCAAATAAGTTTATTATCTCTTTATATCATCTTCATTTATCAATACATTACATATGATAAATTCATTACAGAATTAAAGAGATAAATGGTGGTTTTTTAACTGAATTTAGTAAAGACATTAAATAAAACAGGAGAGGTCATAAAAGTCGGATGGACTTGGCAATGGCCCCTTCCATACAGAGTGTTACATTTAATTTGGATTACTAAACATGACGGGACAAGATTGCCCAGGACAAGGCACAACAAAACAGGACAAGACAAGACGAGACATTGACAATTATTTTAACAAGATTAGGGCAAACGAACATATTGACATGTGACCAAACATAAATGATGAATCAAGGATGTTAAGGTATTGCAATTAACTATGAACAACTAAAATTGAAAGAGAAGTTTAATAACATATAACTAATTTGAATCTTTATTATCAATTCATGTTTTAGGGTTAGAAGTTTAAAAGCGCTAGTGTGTTTTTTTGAGCTTTATGATGCTGTCCCTAAGTGGCATGCCATATTTTAGGGCCAGTGTATTTAAACTGAGTATTTATTGATTTGATGAGGGTGTAGTTGTGCTTATTTGCGTGCATGTCTAGTGTTGTAGTCTTCTATGTATGGTGTCACTTTGTTTGGAGAAATAGTTTGAAAATGAGTTTTGGAAGGGTGTTGAGTTGTAGCGATACATGAAAACTGCTGTTGTAGTTTGTTTTAAATCAAAAATGTTGAGTAGGAGGCCATATGCCGATTCAAACCTTAAAAAATTCTACTCAATGCACTATTTTGTATATTCTTGTAGGACTATATGTGAATTATTATGAAAAAAATTTGTCCGGCCTTCTAGCAGCTGCGTTGGTCAGATATTCAAGGTCAAAGGTCAATGACCTTTATAAGGCATATCATAGATCATAACTCCTCAACCATTTTCCTTGATTTTCAAAATAGTATGCACTATCGGCATGAAATTGTACTTTAATCTTCGTCCCCATCAACCATTTTAAAGGTGTTGGTTAAGACCTCCTTGGATTTCTTAGTTACAAAGCTTCTGACCCTTTTGATTTTGGTACAGGTGGATTGGTGCAAGTCTACTCTTTCCATTGATATCAAAAATGTTCCAATAGTCCTCCATTTGACGTCATAGTAATGTTTAATAAAGTAATAATCATGGGAAACTTGATTTCGCGATTGTTGCTAAAATAAGAAAATTTCTATTTTGAGTTAAAAATACAGGAATGTGTGATTTTACTAGGTTTTGGGGTGATTATGAAAGGAAAATCAAGTTTTGTAACATACACAAGAGGTATTAAGTGCATAAAGCATATATATTTTTGATAGAAGTGAAAAAGAAAAATATTATAAGGTGGCAACCATCCCCTTACTCCAAAACTGAGTCTTGCCTATCACTACCAAAGGTAAGGTGGCGTGACAGATTATTTTGCGCTAAAATGAAAGCAAATGATCGTCCCAAGATTAGATACAGCCATTAGGTTTCAAATTTATGTGTTTTAGCTGGCCGGATAAAAAAACTTGTTGGCAGTGGTAAACACCCCACCTTCCTCCCCAGGAAGACGAAGGTTACCTCAGACCTTCAATGGTGCACTTTGCCACTCATATGAGGCAAGGAATCCCATTCAGCCTACATGTGACCTATCAAACATCCTGACAATGGATGCGTTTAAAGACCCTGACGACAGAAAGAAGCGTTAGTGTTGGGGGGGGGGGGTCACCTCCAATCTCTGTCGGGGGCAAGCCGCTGACCAGCCTCCGGGGCTCTCACCACCTAAACGTCCTCGAGTGTTTTTGCAGTATTTATGGCATTGTGGCACTGGCTCCCAGTTGGTCGGGGGAAGGTTAATTGTTGTCCGCTGCGTCAATATAAGGTGGTCGCATGACATATCATATAAAAAAAGAGGGGTGTAATCAGTCCAGCCCGATGCAGGAGAGTTCGTCGGCTATTGGGTCCGGTGCCGAGATTGGGACATCGGGGTGATCGCCTCCCGTGTTTTGGGAGTGGACAATGGTTGCGGACAGTCTCCCAGGAGGGTCCCTTATCCCAGGACACAGCCAAAAAGTCAGAGGGCCGTCGGTTTGGGATTGAGTGGCAGCTTGCCTTGCAGTTGGTCGCCACAATCTTCGAGAGGTGACCTCGTCCACAAGGGATCTGTTCACATCAGGCATGAATCGTCAAGATTGTGGCATGTTAGGGGCCTACTCTTGGAACCGGATCCCCGGGCAGTCAAATGGGACGCTATGGCAGCGGACCGGTCATAATTGATAGCCTATGCTTGATAATAGCTTTTCCAGGTTGCCATGATCCCAAAAAGTCCTCGAGTGGCTCTTTCTCGAGACGACCTGGTCCCGCGGGTAGCCCATTATGGCCACGGCCGCTGTCGGTTTCCCAGGCCGCTAGATCTGGTGTAAGGGAAAACAGATCATCTTCCAAATGGAGGGGAACTGGTAAGAGGCACCACCCATGTCCGAACCTGTCTCTGATGGATTTTGCAGACTGTACACTGAGGTTGTACTTTTCTGAACAGTCTGTGCCATGCTCACTGTTCAGGAAGATTCAATTAGAGAATCACTCAGGATTACCATGATGTGTGCGATATTAGAGTCGACCATGCAATTTTGAGGACCGGAGACCAGCTTGGCCAATTCCTCAAGGAAGTCTTAGGAGTGGGTTAAAATTAGTGTACTGACTGTCCGAGGTTTCCTTTTTACCAACCAGCTAACAGCAATGCCCGTAAAGGGCTTGGTGATGGCATGCCGGTTTCGTCAGGGTATGTTTACGGATCGTCCACGGGTCCTCTCTAGCCTTGTTCCGGAGGGGACTGCCATGGTTTGCAATTCTTGGTGCGGAACAGTTTTTTTTAAACCCAACCGGCAAGCTTAGTCTTCTGATTTTCCTAGTGGCTGTGGCTTGTGCCTTGGCTTGTGGCCATAGGGGGTTCACATGCCTTGTCTACGGAAGAGCCACCACGTTTTTGAGCGCAAGGCAGGTCTCTTATTCTGCCACATGCAGGCTTTTGGCCAAGAATCAGGGGACTCTTTCTTGGACCGGTTTCTGCCCACGTCTGGCAATAGTTGCAGACGGTGTGGGGTTGCAGAAGCTCGGAGTAAGCCTGCAGCAGGATTTCCTCAGTCATCTGAAATGCACACAAACATCATGATTGGTGACTGGTTCTTGGTTATGGCATATTGATGTTCAAGCTCATGATTCCTCCTGGGTATTCTATAAAGAGGCCTCCGTCCCAAATTTGGACAGTGTCGGTTGGAGTTCTACCTCCACCTTCCAACAAGTCTACTTGATGCATTGTGTTCGTCAAGCGGAGAGGGGTGTCGCCGTTCAATCCCTCTTGGCTGCTCGACCATAGCATCTTGACCCAGGAGCATTTAGGCGACTCGGGTGGGGGTTGGACAGGGGTGGAGGTGGCGTTGGCTACTTCTGCAGACCTTCTTCCGCCAACCGATTAAGCCATGCAGTATTGATTATGTGCAAAAGTAGGTGGTGGAAGGAGTAGCCACGATCGTCAGGTATTTCCCTCTCCGGAGTGAGAGGGCGATACATTTGAGTATGATACCTAACTTCCACGACCTAATGGCGCTCACACAATTTGTTTTCTCCACCTACAAGAAGGTCGTCGGAAGGTTTTGTCTGAGGTTTTTTTTTTTTTTTTGTGAGAGAAACATTTTGACGGAAGGGCGAATTACAGCGCCGCTTGATTTGGTCCGTGAATTTGGTGGTGCATGTTCCCGAATTTCGCTGGGAGTTGCGCTCATTAGCAGTGGTAATGGTAATGAAATATTTATGCAAAAGGGCTATAACTATACCAACACTATTAAATCACACGGACTCATCAGTTCGAGGATCTGTCTCCAAGAACAATATTCACCGAGTTGACAATAATATTGTAGCTGTTTTCTTTATCTACATATTAAGGTCAAATATTGTTGTTATAATATTTTAAAAAGCCATAAAAAAAATAAAAAAAATAAAAAACTTGTACAAATTCGGATTAAAAGTCGCTTCTATGCGGAAAAGCAATGATTGGCTGGCATTTGTAAGGCCTAAAAAAATGTTGTTTTATGACCCCAAAAAAATGGGTATAGACACCACCTTTGTGCTTCTAGTGCAATTGGCTCTCTCTGACCCCATCACATGCTCTATAATGGGTCAATGAATCTTTGACCTTGAAATCTGAACAAACACAGCAACTAGAAGGGCGGGGAAAATTTCAATAACTATTCATATATAGGCCTACAGAATTTACAAAAAAATTCCTTTTATTATTAAATTGGATGACACATGTCCTATGGAACCTTGAACATATAGGACATAGGTTTACATAGGACATGTGTCAATAAGCCTCTAGAGGCTTAATGTGATACATGTCCTATGTTGTAAACCTTGAAAAATCTAATAAAAGGACTTTTTTTTGGTATTTTCCACCCTCAAGAAGCGTGGTTTGAAGGTTTTGTTTTTATTTTTTTGTGAGGGAAAAACATTTGGGGGCCGGCGAATCACTGCGCCCTGGGATGCAGTTTCAGGAGGTGGCTTATTTTTCAACAAGTGGTTAGGAGGCTACTGTTGTGGTCCAAATGAAATTGTTTATGTCCAAGAATGGTTAATAGTTATCATCGATATCCACTGACTTTTACAATAATACTTTGGCTGTTTTATTATTGGGCAGGTTTGGGTTTCTATTTGATCTTGTACAGGAACTGACGAAAAAATTTGGCGACTTTTGTTGAGAAAACGTGGAAACAAAAATTTGTTTTAAAGTGCTTCTATGCGAAAGATAATGATGTTGCTCATTGGAAGCCTCCAAGACTGTTTTATCGGTTTATTGACCCCCAAAACATGGGTATAGAACCATCTTTTTGCTTCTAGGCTAATTGGCTGAGCAGTTATTACCCATCTAGGTCGTAGAAGGTCGTTGACATTTGACCCTTGAATATCTGACCAACGCAGCAACTAGAAGGTGGAGCGACAAATTTTTGGGTAATTATTAATAGGCCCCTACCAGCAATATACAAAGAGTCCGTTTATTAGAATTTTTCGTTGTCATATTACTGCTCTACCATTAAAGGACACGTCAGTCTCAAATTAGCTATATACTGGAGGGTGCTTTTGACACATATATCAATTTTAGTGACGTGAAGTATCGTATGAGATGCATTTGAATTAACATAAATTCCAACAACATTGTACTTTTAATAAATTATCGGCTTGAATTATGCGGTCATTATAATGTGTTTTTGTTTTGGTTCTTTTTTGTTTTCAAAAGAATTATAAGACCACGAAATTTATATTCACGATTCAATGAAATGTAGAGGGGTCAAGAATGGCGGGCAAGCATTGTGAGTCCTAGTGCTTTTGGCTGTTAATCATGGAAAGAACAAGGAAGAAAGACTAGAAATTTATTATTATACTCGGATCATAATTTCTTGGACAGTTTTAGAACCGTACGCCCGCTTTCCCGCAAAACGTGCGAACACCCATCGGGTGCCGTAGACGAATACGTGCATACGAGCAACCGAGTGCGTTGGGTAGGTCAAAGAAAAATATGGCCCAGAGTATAGTTTCTCCTAGACAAAAATGAAATTTATAAGATCTTTCCCTGAGCGGGCCAGCGCATGAAGTGTTGAAAAAAAACAACATATGTGAGTGTCCGAATTCGAACATGCAACCTTCGTATACTATTACTACACGGGCGTCTGGAGTTGCCAGTTGAGAATACGGGCAGGCGCACATAGGACAACTGCACATTTTTTTCTACACTCCTAAGCGCTGACCAGCTCCACGGAAAGATAATAGTGAGATCAATCGAATTTCAGTGAAGAGCATATATCTTTAATAGACCAGCAAAACTTACTTCGCTAATTCTGCTGGCGAAGTTTCTATCTCTTTCTGTTTTAGAAATCCCTGGGTTCCGGACGAACTATCGCCATTCTTTGTCTTAGCCAAGCATCGTGCCACGCCCAGACCAATGCCAAGCTCTCGCGTTGAGCGGTAATCAGAGCTATTCTTGCAACACTGGTGGCCCATTGTATAAAGATGCCTCCGTCCCACACATTTTGGACAATGTCGGTTGAAGTTCTACTTCCACCTTCCAATAAGTCTATGTGATGCATATGTCAGTCAAGCGGAGAGGGGTGTCACCGTCCAATCCCTCTTGGCTGATCGACCATAGCATCTTGACCCAGGAGCATTAGGCGACTACGGGTGGGGCGTTGACAGGGGTTGCGTTGGCGTTGGCTACCATCTGCGACCTTCTTCCGCCACCAATTAAGCCATGCAGTGGTATTCTGTGCAAAAGTAAGGTTGTGGAAGGAAGCTAGCACTATAGTACAGTGTATTTCTCTCTCAGGAGTGAGAGGGTGATACATTTTAGTATGATACCTAACTTCCACGACCTTATGGCGCTCACACAATTTGTTATTCTCCACCTACAAGAAGGTCGTCGGAAGGTTTTGTCTGAGGTTTTTTTTTTTTTTGTGAGAGAAACATTTTGCGGAAGGGCGAATTACAGCGCCGCTTGATGTGGTCCGTGATATTTGGTGCGTACCATGTCCCGACTATTTCGCGGGAGTTGGCTCATTTAGCAGTGGTAATGGTAATGAAATATTTATGCAAAAAGGTCTATCACTATTACCACACTATTAAATCACACAGGACTCATCAGTTCGAGGATCTGTCCAAGAACAATATTCACCGATTTGACAATAATATTGTAGCTGTTTTCATTATTATATATATTAAGGTCAAATATTGTTGTTTAATATTTGTACAGACTGACGAATTGGCTAATTTACGTTGAGAAAAACTTGTACAAATTCGGATTAAAAGTGCTTTCTATGCTGAAAAGCAATGATGGCTGCATTTGTAAGCCTAAAAAAATGTTTGTTTTTATTGACCCCCAAAACATGGGTATAGACCCCACCTTTTTGCTTCTAGGCCAATTGGCTGAGCAGTTATGACCCATCACATGCCTTATAAAGGTCACTGATCTTTGACCTTGAATATCTGACCAACACAGCAACTAGAAGGGCGGAAAAATTTTCAATAACTATTCATATATAGGCCTACCAGAATATACAAAAAAGTCCTTTTATTATTAGAATTGGTGACACATGTCCTATGTAACCTTGAACATAGGACATAGGTTACATAGGACATGTGTCACATTAAGCCTCTAGAGGCTTAATGTGATACATGTCCTATGTAACCTTGAAAAAATTCTAATAAAAGGACTTTTTTTGTTATTCTCCACCCTCAAGAAGGTTGTTTGAAGGTTTTGTTTTATTTTTTTGTGAGAAAAACATTTGGTGGAGCAAGGGCGAATCACTGCGCCCTGGGATGCAGTTTCAGGAGTTGGCTTATTTTCAACAAGTGGTAATGAGGCTCCTGTTGTGGTCCAAATGAAATATTTGTCCAAGAATGGTTAATTAGTTATCATCGATATCCACTGATTTTACAATAATACTTTGGCTGTTTTCATTATATGGTCAATGTTTTGGTTTATTTGATACTTGTACAGACTGACGAAAAATTTGGCTACTTTATGTTGAGAAAACGTGGAAAATTTTGATTAAAGTGCTTTCTATGCTGAAAGATAATGATGGCTTCATTTGTAAGCCTCAAGACTGTTTTTATTGTGTTTATTGACCCCCAAAACATGGGTATAGGCACCATCTTTTTGCTTCTAGGCCAATTGGATGAGCAGTTATAACCCATCATAGGCCGTAGAAAGGTCGTTGACCTTTGACCTTGAATATCTGACCAACGCAGCAACTAGAAGGTGGGACAAATTTTTTGGTAATTATTCATATATAGGCCTACCAGAATATACAAAGAGTCCTTTTATTAGAATCTTTTCAAGATTGTCATATTACGCCTCTACTATTAAGACGTCAGTCAAATTAGCTATACTGGAGGTTGTTTTGGCACATTATTTCTAATTTTAGTGAAGTATCGTATGAGATGTCATTTGAATTAACATAAATTCCAACAACATTTGTACATTTTAATAAATTATCAGCTTGAATTATGCCGGTCATAAATGTGTTTTTGTTTTGTTTCTTTTTTGTTTTCAAAAGAATTATAAGACCACGAAATTTATATTCACGATAAAATGAAATGTAGAGCGGTCAGAATGGAGGGCAAGCATGTTACCAGTGCTTTTGATGTGTACATCATGGAAAACAAGGAAGAAATTTAATTACTTATACGCTGGCTCATAATTTCTTGGACAGGGTTTAGAACGTACGGCGCCCGCTTTCCCGCCAAAACGCGCACCAGCGGTTGCACGTAGACGAAATACGTGCAACGACAACGCTGCGTTTGTTATGTCAAGAAATTATGGCCCAGAGTATATTTCTTCCTCCTAGACAAAATGAATTTTTAATATTCTTTTTAATAATTTTATTAATAAAGATGAATGAAGTGTTGAAAAAAAAAAACCTATGTGCGCCTGTCCCGAATTCGACCATCAACCTCCGTATACTATTGACTAATCCGGCGTTCAGGAGATTGCCATTTGGAATCCGTCAGGGCGCACATCGCAAACGGCACATTTTTTTCTACACTCCTAATCGCTGACCAGCTCCACGGAAAGATCTCGTAATCAATCGAATTCAGTGAAGAGCATCTATCTTTAATAGACCAGCAAACTTACTTACTTCGCTAATTCTGTTCGAAGCTTTCTCTGATCTCGCGATCTCTTCCTGTTTAGCATCCCTGGTTCCGGGAAGAACTATCGCCAGTCTTTTCTTCGCCCCCCAAAAGTCAGCGTGCCACGACCCCGACCAATCACCATCGCGTGATCCGGTAATCAGAGCTATTCTTGCAACACTGGTGGCCATTGTGTAAACTTATCAATAATGTCGTTGTTTAGGAAAATAATTTCTATACCCCAGTTCTGCATAATCTATGGAAAAGAACTGAACCCACAACGCACTGCGTTAAACATGGATCGTCTGAGTCGCCGAGTGTCATAATAGGAAGTTTGCTTTTCCCTACCTTGCATAGGCTGATTTAGGGGGAGCAAACCCGGGGCGCGCCCCCCCTAGTTGTTTTGCAAAGCCCAAGGCTCCGGGTCGCCTTGTAGATGTAAAAATGCTTTTGGTTTGCCGCAAAGGCGGGCCGGGCGCCCCTGGTATATCTAGGAAAATGACCTTTTGGGGCGCCCCCTTGCCGACACAATTTGTAAAATTTGCCCGCTCGCTGCGCTCCACGGGCAGACACAATTTGTTTCGTCGGTTTATTTGAAATTCCTTAAAAGAGCAGGGGTACTCTTCTGAATGTTGTGTTGTTTGGTGCCCTGGTGCTTCAACAAAGATTAAATATATGCGTCGGGCACTTCCCTCCCCCCCCCCCCCCCCGCTCTTCAGAATTTCGACCGAGTTGAAAAAAATTGGGTTACCCGGCGAGCGAAGCGAGCCGGAAATTTTAAAAGCGAATAATGACGGGGGCCCCCCCCCCCCCCCATTGGAGAATTCCCTGTATCCGCCCCGGCTTTGTAATATGGCGGAAAACAATGCATACACCTTGTTCCAAGTTAAAGGAATTTTGTATAACAATTAGAACATCTGTGTGGAATTTGTTCACCAGCGAACATTTCAACTGTGCGGCAGCCCGCTATCCATTGTAGAGGTCAGTGCCCCACACTAGCTCAAACGAAGTGTAGGGCACCCCCCTCCGCCTACTCATTTATGGACCGATAAACAATTTTATCACCACGTTATTTTATCACCAAAAGTACAACTTAGCTTCTGCGGGGGGACGTTGCGGGCAGCCAAGCAAAATGCGATTTTAAGAAATTACACAGGTACGATAAAAATGAAAGGCCCAGGATAGGCGACGCACTTTTGGTTTGGAATGTTGACGTAGTGATAGGCTATTCCAGATGACTCAAAGTAGACCCCGGAAATAGTTTGGTTCAAAAGCAGCGGAAGATCCTATAGTGGGGTTGTGAAAGTTCACCAAAAACATGTAAACGCAATTGGAGAAATGAGAGACGTCTGTTTGAGATAGTGTATAAAGCGTGGTAGATATTGAATTCGTTAGAACTAGTTTCAACTTATTTCGAGAGGATGTGACGTGTTAGTATATTTGATATAAAGGAGGGGAGATTTAAAGCCTGGTATTAATTCTCGTCTCCAAAACTTAAGCTATAAAATCTCTAAGTAGGTGGGCCAATTCATCGCTGTAATATATACATGGGCTGCTTTTAGAAAACAGAGTATATTATTGGATACATATAACGGACGAGTCGGTACGTGGAGAACTTTGAAAGGCCATAATGGTTGAAGATGTTAGAAACCTGCTAAGATATTTGTACGCAGACCAGTTACAGTTTGAATTCAGAACTGCCATTCAAAACAACTATCCTCCTTGTGCCAAGTACCCCACTTACCAACAACACTCAAAATTTAAAGGGTACTTGGATAACACCAGGATAATACCTACATCAGCGAAGTAAACATTTTTTTCATTATAAATACTAATAAATATTATAGTAGTAGTAAAGAAAGTAATAGAAAAACCAAAGTGTTAAATCCGTTTTGTCCCCGTAAACGGGGGTGGCCGGATTCACCTCACACTCGCAGCAACCCCGCCCTTACTCCTTCCTTCCACTTCACCCGATTCAGTGCATGGTCCATCCTCAACCCACCCTCCTATCCTCTCCTCCCTCTTCTTGCCTTCTCTTCCATGTCTTCTTTGGACGACCCCTCCTCCTCAAACCTCCACCTCGAACTCAAAAGCCCTTCTTAAGGCATGCTCGCCATCCCCGCTCAACACATGCCCACACCAACGCACACCACCCGCCAGTCCAATCGCCCCTCCAAACCCAACATCTGCATCAAGTCCTCAGCCCTCATCCTATCCACCAACCCACACCACACCTGCCCCCCCTCACCCCCCGCGCCCTACCCCCCCCCCCAGAATCCCCATCCCACCCTCGCTCAGACACCACACACACCTCGCACATACACACACAGCTCAACCGATCCCCCACACAACTCCCCTCCATCCTCAACGGACATCTCTCCCCCGCAAACACCCACACATCATCCCAAAATCCACCCCACCCCAACCCCACCCCCACTTCCACAGCCACCCCTCCGCATCCACCCCCCCATCAACCCTGTCCCAAGTATGTGAACTCCCTCTCAGACTCCACCACGTCACCACAGCCAACATCTTTCGCATCCTTTTTCCCCATCCCTCCAGCTCCCTTCTCGCATCTTCCCTACATAAAATCTCTTAGCTTCTCTTGCCAAACACACTAACATTAACATTAATATTGGGTGTGTCAATCGTAAAGGTTGCACATTTCTTGAAAATGAATAAAATGTCCATCTCTTTTTCTTTTCCTGAATACCAGTGGCCAGTGGATGTACATCATGGTACAATTGCCTCCAGCCAAATAATGCAGCTATATGCAGTAAAAATCCCGCCCGGTATGAAGAGGACAAAGCATTTCAAAATTTGGTTTTATCTGGAGTGCGAGCCATTGTTCATTACCCAGTAGCATTTGAAATAGTTTAGATGTTATCACCGTAACGATTTAGATTGAACTATTTTTTTCCACGACGTATTCGCACAAAATACGCTGTCCTCGTGCACATTAACAAACCTATAGCTTCCTTCTGTGTTTCAATACGTGGAGCTGGGTTTCCATCGCCCATTAGTTCCCATTGGGAAGGAATTTCGGCACAAGTAAATTTCCGGCTCGTGGATTGACATGTCGACTAATCCTACAAGTAAATAGTTCTCATCTTTGAAAAGTTTTAGAATTCGCACACCGGTGTCGAGCTCTTCCTCATTGCAGTCTATTACAATTACAGAGTTCAGGTTACCATCAAATCAGCTGGTGTGGGTGATTCCGAAATCAACATGGTAAATTCAAAACTAAAGCCATCTTGATCTTTACAGTCCCAATTATCCAGTGGGTTTTTCTACGGCAGTCCTTCAGCAAAAGCTTTGCTGTTGGTGTCAGAGCTAATACTTTGGTCTTCTCAGATGAAGAAAAAGTTTATTATGGTGTAACCACAACTCATTGTTGCGCGGCTCTTCTAACTACTATCGACCCTTCGATCTGGAATTTAGCTACTCGATCTTTATATGTCTCAGTATTTTTGCGTTGTGGTAGCAAAACATCTCCATATGTTCGGACCGCTTGCTGTGGTAACGACAAGGGTTCTCTCACCTCACTCATGCCTTCCAAAAAAACTATAAACAAAAGTTGGTTAGTTCCGTAGTATTCCTCATTCAGATCAATTTAATAAATAATTACCCGACCTCAAAGTAATTTTGAGCCTCTTGTTGTATCAAAGTGTGACTCATACTTTTAGCATACATGTCCAACATGCATGTCGATTTTTAGATTTAGAAATCTTTAAACATTAATACGTGGGCGTTGGAATGTTAAAGAAAATTCCTACGCATTTATATGCAAATCGTCACTGATGGTTTTGTTTTGAAAAAAGTAATGGGCAGTGCAAAAGTGTATCTTTCTTTCAATTTCATTGACGCTTTTCATCACTAATGGGTTGTTTTGAAACTGCCAGGAGGTGCAGAAAGATTAGCTTCACTCTAAGCGCCTACCGGTCCTGATCTTTGTCGCACTTCCAGAGCATTTTTAAAACAAACTAATCACCAATGAATTGCGTCAAGGTCTTTTTGGAGCACAATTACATTTATAGAGTATACTTTGGACATGTTGGAGTGTAGAGGTGTTTTAAGTTTATTTTAAAAACTACCTCAAAATTTTAATAAATTACTTAATTATCATTTAATGTAATGATTTGATATATTGTTTTTCCCTCAAAGTATATGACGGATAACGAACCACGCCTCAGTGCTTTCGACAGGATAATGCACGTGGCACTGTATGGGTCCGTGCTGCCTGCACTGACCCATACGGTCGCGTGCACTTATCCTGTCGAATGCACTATGCTAGGCCCTTAATCCTTATCATATGTAGATGAGGAAGGATGCTTGTGTTATACCACGGTGTTAGTGTGTGATCTGGTGTGGTTTTCGTGCTTTTGTAAATGATTCCGATCGCATGTGGGGCCTTGATGATGACGGAGTTTATTTTGATCACAAGTTTGTCGTCAATGATCATGCCCAGGAACTTCGTTTGTGTAAACTTTGGTTCATTGCCAATGTAAAAATTTTATGTGATTTGTGTTTAATTGAAGAACCAGTCGTTTAATTTTTTATTTTAATATATGGAGTGAAAGTTTTCTTTCAAGGCAAGGAACCAATCATGATTTTCAATGAATCCATGCTAGTGTGTATCCAAAATGGATTTTAGGTTGTGATGGGAGAGAAGATTTTTTGGTGTCATTTGGAAAGATAATGATTTTTATGAAGTTATGTGGGAATAATATCGTTTATGTAAATGATGAAAATAGCGAGCTCATTATGGCGCCTGTGTACTCCCAGCTTCGATTTCGTCAGATTGGTTTATTGTGTGGATGAGCATAATACAAGATTGAGTGTCAGTTTTGTGAAGTCATTGTTGACTGACCATTCCAAGGCATATTCGGCACCACTCCATAACGACTGAACTTATACACAAGATATTGTGGCATCCATGGTGTGGAATGCCTTGTGAAAGGTCGCAGGAAACATATCCATGTCGGTGATTTTTTTAAGTTTACAAGGACAACAAAATCTAACAACCCCTATGCGAATAACGTCTTATATTCGCCAGGAAGACTACTTATGCTTGACAGATGGCCGGTGTAAATCTGTAGAGTCCGCCGGAGCCATAGTCCGGACTCCGGTGTTCGTCAGTGTTGTTCCTTCCATGTATTTAGTATTTTTAATGTATAACCAGAAAAAAAACAGCGGGCTGATAGTACTTGGACTGACTTACAATATACATCACAAAAACTTAATATTTTACAGTAAATATACTAACATTATACACAAGCACTAAGAGATAAAAAACAAGGCAGTAGCCAGGCAAACTGACAAAAAAATACTTGAAAACACCCCATTAAAAACTACTTGCTTTTTTAAGTAGCCTGATGGACGTGAGTTAATTGCATAATCAGTTCTTGTTTTAATTGGTTCCCTCCTCAAATTTTTATATTTCCTTAGTATATCTTGGTTTCGGTCTGGGAGGAGGGGTTTTGGTGGCGCTCGGAATTGAGGAGCTCTGGCCGAACTTCAAGAGTAATGTTCACGGCGATCGTAGAGGCTAGCAAATACCCAAATCAAGCCTAGTGTATCATAGTGTTCGTACTTGCTGCTTAGAATAATCCTACCAGATCTTTTTTGGATCATTTGATTTAAAGCTGATTGCTCTGAATGCTGATTGATATACGGATGCACAAACCGGAAAGGCGTACTCAGCCCCGGCCTATAAAAAGGTTTGATAACCAGCCAAGTCCTCAACTGGTGCCCAAATCCTCGAAAAAATACAGTAGAAATAACCACCTGCTTATCCCTCTGAGATTTTTGGAATATAAACGTCAAGCAGTTTCATCGACGTTTCTAGCGCTTTCGTCATTTAAGACTGGTAATTTATGTACCGTAATTCGTAAACACGTTTAGGAAAGAAATTGCATAAGTGACACTCTCGAGGGGTTTGGTAACATAATCGTTATGATCACGACCAAGCACTATAGCGCCTCTATAATCTTGCTGGTGTTGACAATTTAGGATTCTTTGTTTGTGTCCTCGCCCAGTGTAAGGTTCATCTCAAATTTCCAACTTATTTGTAGTAACGACGAGGCACGCATAAAGATTTGTGGTGAAGGAAGCGCAATCTCACACCCAAATTCATTAATCAATCTTGCGAGCCAATCGTTTGGATGCCCCTACTTGGAAGTCTTAAAGCCTTCGCATTTCTTGTAAAACCTGACCATGAGTTATTACAGGCGGTGGTTCCCAGGGGATGTAGCAAGGCCGCTCTTGAAAATTCAAAGGTGGTAACGAACTATAAATAGATGACAAATGATCACATAATTTTGCTCCATCACCGTAGAACCACAGCCCGGAATCTCCACTGCATGGTTTCGTTTTTACTTTCATAACCAGTTATTGATTTAATATGTTTATGCCATTTTCCTGGTTCTGCATTCTTAAGGCCATTTATGTTTTTCTCATAGAAGTCGTGTTTCGCCTTCTTTCATGTTTTTTTTCAGTAGTAACATAGTTGTTCAGTTCTTTATACTTCCCCACATCCCCTGCTTTAATGACTTCTGACGTTCATACTCTTGCGGATTGAATTATTAATCCATGCCTTGCAAGTGACAATTTTACAAGGAAAATGGGAGACATATTTATCTCGTAACATACTTTCAATTTCACTAGCCATTTGACTCCCTCCTTCTACTTCGTCTAAACCCGGCCTTCCAATCCTCCAGAGTTATCCATTGACCAAAAGTTCTTATACACGAGTCTCTAAGTGGTCGGTCAGAAACTCTACGTAAAGCTTGTTTGGGTATTTGATTAATTAGTTTCACGATGATCACACAATGGTCACTTTTACCCAGAGCAGCATGCTTTTCAGGGGGGTGGTGGAGTTCATTGACATTAGTTAAATTTTAATCTAGAATATTGCTTTAGAGACGTCTGTATTTCAATATTTTGAGTATTAAAATCATTAAAATCGCCCATAACAGCGAAGAAAGCATTTATGTCACGACCACGGATCTCGTCAATTATACCTAAACTATGCTCATACAAGAGATCTCGATTACGGTCTTTAGGCATGTTATGAAGGATAATACACACAAGCAGTAGATAAACATAAACCTGAAGGAGAGTGCAATTTTAGCCATATAACTTCAAGACAACTAGGCATATTGATAAATGTTGAGCATTGCAAATATTCTTTATTTCATGTTATAAATAGCTACTCCTCCGCCCTTCTTGTGTGATCTATGTTTACGGAATAGTTGGTATCCTGGAATATGGCAAATGCCAGAATCACTTGGTAATTCATACTTGCTCTCTGTTACTGCAGCTACTTCAACATCATTCGTGTTCATAATTATTGTAAATTCATCCATTTTATCTTCAAAGAATCGCATTTGGTTAGCATAGACAGGGAAGTTTTGCATTCGGGTTTTAAAGGAAGCTTTTCTTTTTTAGAAGGGAAACGCAAGATGTTCGTATTTGACACCTCTGGCCAGAAATTGCAGATTTTCCTTTTAAAAATGCAGTAATTGTTTAGTATATAGCTTGTTTTAACCTTGATTTCTTGGCATAAGTATCATCAGCATGACAGTCCGGGCCCTCAATCATTTGCTAATGGGATAGGCCTACCGGAATATTGTCAGCAGCCGAGACCGAGAAAGCTGACTGATTCGCCTATCTGTCATTCAAATAATTAAAAAGAAAGAAAAAGTGAAAATGCTGCAACGAATTACATTTGACTTGCAATGCATTTTTTTTTTTCGTACCAGTTGCAATACCCTCCAGCAACCGACTTACAGCCGTGCAAACCATTGGCGGTAGCGGGCGGCTCCCGACCGTTTTATCTAAAGTGAAACTAGGCTGAACCACCGATTAATCATAGCTGCGTTTTGTGGAAGCTATCCCTTAAAAATATCAAACATCATGTTAACGATGAACTTTATAGTCCCCTTCCCTGCGATTAAACGTAATCGCATGTCTGTCAAAGATAAGTCCTCGTGCAATGGTCAATAGAAAATCGAATCTTTTACTTTAAATCAATGAGCGTCAACCATCAACAAATTTCCAAAACTATTTTTTAAATTTTGGCATAAAATATTGGAAAAATTCATGGTGGCAAATTTGGCACTCTGTTGAAATCATCAACTGCTTATGATTCTCCACGGCTTTTGTCCATTTTTATGCGTGTTTCAATTGCTTTACTAATCTAATGCAGTGTTAAGGTTCGTTCATAATACAACTGCAGACGTGCGTTGCGGAAGTTTGTGTCTCAGTGCTCGATTACGGTCTCTGGTTCCAGTATATTTTATTGCGGGTACTGCAACCGAGTTTATCCCTCACACTGCGATGAAAAAGAAAAAGCGAAGAAGCAGGAATTTGGTAGCGGCATTTCTCGCTGTTTCATGCGATTTTAATTCACCAGGCATCGGGCCTTCAATTTGTTCTATAATTCAAAGATGGCCAGCACAAAATCCAGACCCATTTCAAGGGGACCTCAGTAATTCAACTTAAACACTAAGGCAATTCAACATATGAGCAGCAAGCAAACATTTAAAACCACGACCAAGCCAAAACGGCCCGTTGTTCTTCAAACCTCTGCCAAAAATCAATTCAACACATAGATATAGTTTTGGCTATTAACATCTTAAGCACTTTATTGTTAACTCCCCCATAACAGAGGATGTATTAAATCAAGGCACCAGCACAGTATACCATATAAGGTTAACATTAGCACAAATCATTCTTTATAATCCATGAAAAAACAGGCCCCACACGTAAACCAATATACTTTAAATCTTTAGCAAAATCACTCTTATATTCATGACAATCTATTTAATGAATTAAGCACTTGACAATTATAACTGTTTGTAAATTCCATTATGTCACAACAAGGTCACACGAAATATAACAAATTGGCATTTAATCGCTAGCTCTATCTACCTAATTCCCCACCGGATACAGAAAATAGGAGTAGTCTCCCACACCAGAATACAGAAGTGAAGTGGATAAATTGACAAAATTTCTCATGTGATAAAAGTGGACATTGAATTTTAACTTGAAGGGCATGCCAAAAAAACAATGATCAATTGGTTGAAATATGTTGCGCAAGAAATACGACAACAAGGTATTCGTGCCAGAACAGCAAGAATTTATCGAGCTCAATGAGCGGGCTAATGGCTGCTAACCAGTATTTACTGTATATTTGACACAAGGTCAATTTGGGGCACTCTTTCAAAAATATGACTTCCAAATTATGAAATGTTCTCCCCATACAAGGGGGTCCCCACTACACTTCAAAACTTAATTTTTAACTGCAAATTAAGCAGAAGGATTCTACACACAAATTCTCCCGAATGTAATAGAGCCCAAAATTCAAAAACAGGACAAAAAAAGGTCTCACCGGACCCAGCAGCAATTACATAGAAGACAGGGCGAGGTGGGAGGGAAAAAATTTTTATGACCACATGAAACGGATTGAGAAAGCCAAGTGCCAAAATTAGCGCGAAAAGACAAGAGCCAAAAGCAACTAACTACGTCACAAGCTAGGTGGCGGTGCTGAGTGTAATCCATGGTGATGGACAAAAAGCCGGAAACACCGTGTCGAGATACACTGGATTTTAATGTTAAAATCGCAGGCTATAACATATCCGTTTAATTTTAATACACTATCAAGTGATTCACCCCAAGAGTCACAATATTTAAAAAATTGGCAGATAATATCTTAAAAGTTAATGAAAAGTCGAGAATAATCATAAATTACCTTTTCCAACTGAAGAATTGCTAGAAAAGGAAGAAAACGGCTGTGTTGTCAAAGATACGGTGAAAAAAAATTTTTCTCCTTGATAATTACGTGTTAGTAAGTGTCCGTTCGACAGTAATGACTCAAAAGTCGATTTTGTCCCTTTTGATGAGCTTCTGATCTTATATTTGCAGGTAATTGTAAGATACCTGTACTTGTTACAACAATGCACAAAATCTGATTTTATCACAAGGTTACTTGATTTGCTGCATCAAGATTGATATATCGGCCACTGTCCCTGCACATGCAGGAGGTTATGACCGAACCTTTAAGAGACTTGTCCAGGCAGTTCCTGTTTTTTCACTGGTTATTTAATTGAGATTTATGGTTGAGTACAGAGACTTGAACAATACTGTTGGCACCAAACAAGGTGTGGAAGTGTTCAGACTAGCGGTTCAAAAAAAAAACCTTGTGAAATACATCTTCATCTATGGTGCGCAATAGGGTCTGCGCTTGGTAAATTGGGCAATATACTGACTTCAGGCTTTGTAGAAACCCAGAGGGTGTATTGAGTCAATCCCACAATCCACCAGTTTGGGGAAATTTCACCTCAATAGGGTCATGTGATCCCATAAAAATCCTATTCTTTACACATGAAAACCTGGACTTTTACACTCATTTAGCCCAGAAAGCATTAGTACTTAGGGAATTTTCTGCATGATTATGAAATGTAAGGTGGCTCTTAAACGTTTGGAACACTTTTTATCCCTAAGTACTGACATGTGTTTAGTACAGTACGGTATAGGCATATTGCTATGCATCATGGGATTGGTTCAAAACACCCTCTGGTAGAAACCTTTTGAGCTGGGTCTTCTCTGCAAGCTTTGTCCACCACTCATTTTGACTCTTTGAGTTTCCGTTGGAATTGCTGCATGCAACATTAACATGGAAGCTGTCTTTTTAGGACAGAGTGACTGGGCAAGGTGGGCCTGAAATGCTTTCTCTTCTTTATTTTTGCACGTAGGTCTTAAATCTCAGTGTTGTTTTCATCAAACCAGTCACGATTTTTCTTTTGTAGCTCAAGACCTTTTTTCAACAGTTCCCATGACACTTCTTGTGAGCTGTTTGTGGTCAACATGAGTCCTCAATACGATACCTAAGACTTGCCTGGAAGGTAGCTTTCACTGTCAACCTTGATCTTTCTCACTGGCGACCTCCCTTCCTAGATTTTGGCTTGAACTGGTGATTCACACTATGAGCTAGTAAAATCTCAATTCCCTTGACACAGTTCAGTAGCTTTCATTCACCAATATATTTAGAAATACACCCCCTGGTTTTTGGTATGATATATGATACCCAGATCACACAAGGTCAGTTCATATCAATGTATGTACAAGTACACCCCAATGAACTGTGTCCTTGGTGGGTGAGCATATTGTAACTCATAGTGTCAACTTGCAGTGGACAAGACAGGTGAATATTGGTTTTGACTCCGAGACCAAATTACTTAAATGTGGTTATTGCATAGTGCCACCCTTAACTGTTTCATTTTTACCAAGCATTGGGGATATCTGGACATGGACACTTGGAATGCTTTTTCAAAAACACACACATAGGTGTCTGTTGTGGGTGCTGTACTCTGATGCAGTTGCCTTGACCTGAGTGCTTTGATGACTGCTTGGCTGGAGCATGCCATGTCATCTTGTGTGTGTGTGCTAGTGTGTGTGTGTGTGCTTGTGTGAGTATGAAGTGGGTAATCATGCATGCGATGCATCTTTCTGTATTGCATTTAAAATTATGTCAGTTGCACGGTATAGCGATTTTTATGTCGAAACAGCAAAGGCAAAAAGCTCAGCACACCATCTGTGCAGCGCAACCATCTGTGCAATCTCTGCATTGTCATTGCTCTCTTTCTCTCTTCCTCTCGTCTCTCTCATGGTTTGTGGATTCGTGTGAAATGGCTAAGAACCGCAACGAACAATAACAAGACATTTGTTATAGCCCACCCTGTGCTGCTAAAACCTGATGGTGCCAAGTCCGTGTGTCTAGATACTACCATAGCCCACGCAGAGATGTTTGTACCACTGACAAAACAAATTGTGGCAAGAAACATAAATTATGAAATTTCAACAACAAGTTTCTTAAAATCTTTGTTTGTTTATTAAAATATCTATCAGGTTTCAAATATATAAGTGCTGAATTTGTGATCTGTGAACTGCATATTAAAGATGTACAATGGAGTAAAATTAATTCTCAGCCACCGGCCTTGCTGCTGGATGAGGGATTTTCCGTAACCGACCCATCTGACACACTTTTCTTCTGACACACTTAGATTCAGAAACCTTAAGGGGATGGCCCGATTTAGTCTATAACTTTTTCATCTTGATACAATGGCCTTCACCCCAAACACAATCTTGTAGTTTTGCGCCGAATTTCAATCCGTTTTGATTGAGAGGCAAAACACGTGTGATTTGTAAGCCCCATCACAGTACTGGTGTCCAATTAATATTTGTTGAACAAATGGGCTATTTTCCGCTCCTAACATCCAACCAAACATCCTTTTAGCCCTAAGATTTCACAGGGTAAAATGAAAAGTCCAGGTTCAACCTTTGGTTGGGCCTGTGATTGCATGTGCATTTGGTTTCCAGTCCTACTGACTTTCTACTCGGCTTGCAGATTTTCTCTGGGTAATTCAGTTTCCTCCTGCATCGAACTGGCTTTCTTCCCGAATGTGTACGATGTAAAGTAAATTGATATAAATTATCTTCGTGACACTCACATGGACACAATAGTGTTTGGTGTTGGCATGTAAATACTAAATCTCTTGCGCCCTCCAGGGCCTTATTATTTGCATATTATTCAGCGTCTTGGTCAAGACGCTTCGCTTAAATTATTTCACGAGCAAATGTTTGAAATCATAGCCTATTACCATGACAACTAATCCAAACTCGGCTGAAGATGAGAATCCCACCAACCGACAATGCCAGTGCAGTGGTACGGTCTTCAATGTTATTCGGTACCGCAATTTAAATGACGAGTGACGCTGCACGCGCAGACGAATTTTCCTGCTCAGCGAAGCGTCTTGGCTAGTTTGTAATTTTTTTCCGAGACTGTGGAAAAAGTCTTCGCGGGGGGGGTTGTTTTTCCATATACGGGCGACGATGAATTATTCAAGTTTTAATAGCCAATCAACGATACGATGCAATGACGTAATATTACTGGATCGAGATTAATTTATTCATGAAGCTTGACCTTTGTACATGAATGCACTGACCAGTCACCAGACCCGTTCATTGCTCAGGCTATACTCATGATTGACAGCATGAAGCGGCATCGTTTATCCAATGAGTAAGCTACTGTGCCTCATTTGCATAATTTGTTCGGCCCATCAAGTTGTATGAAATTCAAAAACAACAAGACGCTCGGCTCCGCCTCGCAGTGAGCGATTCCTGTATTTAGCAATTTCTAATATGGGAGGAGATTCGGGTAGCGGTGCAGTGTTGACTTGCGAACGGTAGTAATTCGTTTATAAACCATAACGGGAGTGATTCATGTATATAAAATGGAAGGTATGAAATAGATTTCTGAGACCATTTTTCTATATTCTGTGACATGTGTACAAGTTTACATGGGCGCCGGACAAGGCTTAGGCTTTTCTATATGCCATGTGTACAGGTTTACATAGTCCGAGGTACTCTGACTGGACACTCCATATTGGGGGTCGTGGTCCACGGGCTTCGCCCGGGCTACGACGTGTTCGAGCTAGGGTTTACATAGACAAAGGCGCAGGGGGAGAGGGTCAATACCAATGATCATACACGGGGGATGTACCTCGAAAAGGGACATAGCCGAGCGTCTTGAACAAGACTAATTATTCACTGCCATGATTTTCCTACAGTTTTTTTTTTTTTTGGTATTTTTAAAACTTTCTTGTTTTTGCCATTTTCAGCCATGGCCATTTATGCAAGGTAGTCTACAAAATTAATTTTGTCTTTGGAACACTAAAAATACTGACAAATATTTTCCAAATATTAAAACAATTACAGTAACAGACACTAACTCGTCGCCCACATCACATACTGTCATATTTTACAAAACACTTTTTCCGAGAAAATCGCAATTCAAATCTACCGCAACATTTCATGTCTAATGTTGTTATCAAAGAAGCATTTAAGAATAAGCATCTGGACTTTGCTATTTTGAAGAAAACATTTTAAAGTCCAATATAAACCATAAATCCAACTTAAAACTACAATTATATTATCTTAATTAGGCTACAAAGTTATAAGTCTGTATGTGAAATCACAAATCACGTATATTGCATAATACAGCCTATTACACCACAACCGTTAGAAATTTCAATGTACGTAAAATAGATCGCTATGTGAAAAGCTTGTTTACGAATTCACAATGGAAATACGTCAAAATAGATCTATATGTGAAATCTTTTATTTTGGGATCGGCAGAATAGAACGCTATATCAAACGTGTAAATGAATGGCGATTTTAAAATACGACAGTATGTGAATACGGATATGATGATTTGAAGAAAATGACAAAAAAAAAAAAACTATAATTATAACTAAATAATTAGGCATTCTCACATTTTGAAACTTTGTGGATGGTAAATACTCGATGAACTAAGTAATTAGACGAAATTTCGCAAAAACCTCAAAAAATGTGAAATACGACAGTATGTGATGCGGGCGACGAACTGAATACAGCAAGGACTTTATAGCAAATTACATATAAAAATAATTTAATTCTCTATTTCATTATACAACACACACATATTGCAACTTTTTAGACAGCTTTAGAAATGCAATCTAAGAAAGCTTCTAAATATGGATGTTTCCATATGTTTAAAGCCTTTTTTTGCCCATAATAGCAGAATTTTCACTGTGTAAACAGAGGTATGAGATCATGATAAGGAGGAATGCTGTACATCAAACGTTTCATAAATTAAGTCGCGTACATCCCCCCTCCATAACAATGGAAGAGCCCGTCATGTTATCAGCTGCTGGTGAGCACAGCACCGATCGGCTTTCGATTTGTTCACAGTGTTGCATTTTTCATTGGTGTTTGTCAGAACCTCCAGCTGAAAGCAGAAAATATACTGAGTGTAATTTTTAAAGAAATTGAGAAGAACTATTTTACCCAATGACCCTTAAACTAAGCATAATCACTAATTTATTGTAAAATTGTATCCCATTTGAGTTGCTCAATAATAATAATAATAATGAGCATAGTGCCTCCCATCCCCGAAAACCACCTCACCCCGCTCCCCAAGACATCCTACCCCTCCTGACCCAAGACCCCACCCCTCCCCAGGACACCCCATCCTTCCACCTCCCAGAGACACCACTCCCCCTCCCAGAGACATCTAACAACTCCTGCCTCCCCAAGATAGCCCACCCTACCCCTCCCCAGAACCACCACTCCTCATCCCAAGGACACCCCTCCCTCCTACCACCCTCCCGAGACACCCACCCCTCCACTCCCAGAGACACCCACCCCTCCCCCTCCAGAACGCTCCCACCACTCCTCCGTCCCCGAGATAACACACCCAACCTTCCATGAGACACCCCCCCTTCCCTCCCTGGGACAACCCCACCCCTCCCCACCCCTCCCCTTGCATATCCAAGTAAGTGCAGAAATACAGCAATTATGCCTATTAATTCGATGTCAAAGAAATGCCCTTTAATTGCCCACAAGCACTTTGACCCCAATGACAATCACAAAAGATGTATGGAAGAGTGGTGCTTTCACATAGCGAAGATATTTTGTATATCCGAGACTGTGTTCAGCGGGGACAAAAATTATACACCTTTGATATCATAAAATTTCAATTGCGCACCTCTGCTTTTTCTTTGGTAAGACCTTTATCTGCATTATTGATTGACATTTTCTCCAGTAAACTACAGGTACCAGAAATTCAATTGCTCACCTCTGCTTTTTCTTTGGTAAGACCTTTATCTTGCATTATTTGATTGACAGTTTTCCAGTAAACTACAGGTACCATAAATTCAATTGCTCACCTCTGCTTTTTCTTTGGTAAGACCTTTATCTTGCATTATTTGATTGACAGTTTTCCAGTAAACTACAGGTACAAAATGGGCAGATAATCAGAATTCAGGTGTAAATTGCCTGAATTTATTTTTCAATCTATAGATGATGTGACCTGTGATGTAATTGACAGTCATTCAAACAGAGAATAGACGATCTGCACGATCCCCATAATGCATCTCGTATTGTGCGCATTTCCATCCAGAACTTGTACCAGCCTCAAGTCAGCTAAAAACAATACAGTTAAGAACGTAATATCAATACTAGAAAACTTAACCTATCTGTGACGTTGCACAGTTGAACTGTATTTGTCGAGCAGGTGACAATTAGGGCACGGTTATGATCGAAAATGCCACCTTTTGTCGTAAATTTCAACATCAGTGCCCCGCTTGTTTTTTGTTCCTATGATATTTTACTACAATTCTGTAAGATTAACTTCACATGAAAAGGTACTTTGTATTGTAGTTTTAGACACTGTCCGGCGACACAAACGAACAACAGAATATTTTGTAAACATGAACTCTGGGACAAGTTCCAGGATGAAAATGGGCACAATACAAGATGCATTATGGGGATCGTGCAAATCATCTATTGGCAGTCAAGCAACGTTGTATACAATAGCGTACCCAGAATCGTCCGAGTGGGGGCGCGGTGAAGAGTGGGGGGTGCAGTGAAAACTGCTGTGTTATCAACAAGGAGACATGCATTCATTCTCAGAACTCTCTTTTCAAGTAGGATTATTATAGTATCAAGTGGGCTAGTGTTCGTAATCCCTGACTACCCAAGAATAATAAGCCTACTTGGATATATAAAGAGCTATGAGAACTAGTATAACATGTTGGATGATAACATGCAGTATGTTAACTCTGCTTCGTGCCCCCGCTTTGCCAATCCTGGGTACGCCACTGGTACACAGGACCTGTACTTTCAAACTACAGTTTGATTAGACAACGTCCATCGAATGATGTAGAGTAATTATTCTAATATCGGAAGAGACTAGGTGCTAACAGGGAAGTAAACATCAGGGTCACATCATCTAAACAGTGACTGATTGTATATATTTTAAAGGGATTAGCAGCGATTTGCTAATCCGAAACATCGAAACAATCATCAAAATTCATATTTTTATATTTTTGTTACTGGCATGGATATGCGAACATAACCTGCAAGTGGTTGGCTTGAAATCCGTGTATTAAAGGCAAGGCAGTACTTTTTATCTGATTCTGTAATTTCTATACGTGCGTATCAAAATTCCAACTTGTGATCAAAAAAGCCTTTCTCAGTGAATATCACAGATTTTCAGCGTGATATCGTGCACCATGATCGATACAGTTTGACCTCAAACACAAACATTGTTGATCTTTGTTCATTCTGTACTGGTGTAAACCACATCAGCTGTTTAGTGCAGATTTTGAGACGCCGTCGCTGTATGTCTATTTGCAGGAGACGGTATGATAAACTTCTTCAAATACTTCATTTTGTTTACTATTTGGTGGTTTGTTTCTACATTAAAGCAGGTATATGAGATTGTACACACTTATCCTGATTTATAAGTTAAAAACCTGCATTTCCCCATTTTTTCGATTCTCTCGCATTATCGCTGCTAATCCCTTTAATAACATAACCCATACATTGTGCACAGCTGTTTGACCCCATGCAAACTGTCTCTTTTATTTTTAGAGCAATTTTAAGAAGTGGCATCACAATTTTGACAACTGATATAAGTAAGGACATGCAAAAGCTATTACCTCTGCAAAAATCGGAAAAATCCATTGCGGGAATTTTGCCATATAGGCCTACAAAGGTCAAGATTTGAATGTTATAGCACCCTCTATATGCCCATTTTCCATAGACGTGTTAAACTAGATTTTTAAGGAAAATCATATTTGCCCGCAATGAAATTTCATAAAATTTATACAGGATGAAAATCAGTGGTATGAATAATCCAAATTATTTTCAACAGTGTGTCGCCATTGATTTTTGTTTTATTCTGGTTTTGTTATAATAAATGAGACTTTCAAACAGCTGTGTGTGACTAAAAGGGGTGGACTTAGGGAGGCTGACCGCACCATGCCTCCATTTGCACCTTAAAAATGATCACAACACCCACACACAAAATCTTTTTATAACGCAGTCAGCATTCATGGCCCATTATGGGAAATGTATATGAAATTAATCACCAACTATCACTAAGCCACGTCTCCTTGTGAAGAAGAAAATTGTTCATCTATGGAGTTTTGTACGTAATATATTTTAATTAGAACTGAATCTTCACCTTCTATTGTGAGAAATCTAGTCATAAATAACCCACTTTTGACATATTCGTTAGTTTAAGGTCTCTTTACTTGATTTACGCAGTTCTAAGCAGAGGTTTATGGGTAGTTTATTTACAAATTCAGAAGAGAGAGAGAGAGTGTTTTGGGTTTTTTCCGTAAGGTGACCCATCTGACACACTTTTTTTCTGACACACTTATGAATTCGGAATCATAACAGAATAAACGTGGTTTATTCGGTGAAGGGTTTCCAAATTCATAAGTGTGTCAGATGGGTCACCTTACGGAAACACCCAGTGTTTTGCCTGTAGTACAGTGGGTGTGTTGCGGTGGACATAATCGTCTTTCGGTGCTCCTTAGAAAAAGGATTTTGCGTCAGTCACCAGCTTTGTATTTGCGATGTCAGCCTACATGAGACGTAAACGATGCGTGCCATTGCGTGAGAGACCGGCAATTTAATGCGTTTTAAAGGACTCATTGGTGGTAAATCTTCAGATAACATTTGTGTTAATAGAATATAAATATACAGAGCAAAGTGGTGAATATGTTATTACTGATCATTTATACACGCATTTTAGGGCGATTTTAGTGATGTTGTGATGTGAAAGCATTTACTACACGTGCATGACATGATTTAAACCTATAGTCGCACCCAACTGGTATGCATGGTAAATGAAACAGATAAAATCCTTGCGATATGTGACTCAGTTAAGTTTATATTATTTTTAAGGGACAAATCCTTAAATTATGACACCTGGCATAGCTCTAGTAGAAGTACACATTTATTCCCTGTGCATATGGGAGCTCGGTATTTGTAGCACAAACATGAAACATTTGTCCATTAGGATGCATGGTCAGCATTTTTGTGAGTGTGGTAAAGCTATATGCATGTTCCTGAAAATATGTATATACACGTATACTTCATTTGCCTTCCTCCGTGCGGTGACGTCAGCGCGAGATTTGACGGTCGCACCGGTTCACAGCGCGCGCTGGCTTAAAGGCGAAGGCGTTTGTGCGCGCGCGGACGGCGTGTCTTGACGTGTGCGTGGGAGCTGCGTTGGGGTTGTGACGTCATCGCCACGGGGTGGAGAAAATGGACTAACAGTGTGAGGTTAATTGGTAACTACTTTTTTTGTGTATTTTTTAAAGTTTTACGGAGTAGTGGAGTTATGGAGAGTCGATGAAATTCAAACAAAGACTACTTCAGTATGAAATTAGCAACTAGAGTTTGGTCATTATTTGCGGTGCTGGTCTTTAGGGCTTGTTTACGATCTAAAATCAACCTAATGGTAGATGCGCATGGCTACTGATAGGTGCAATATAAACGATGAGACAGAGCAGAGGGGAGCCAAATTCTGCACACTGTGAATCAAGCACTTGCCTCACCATGGCCGTATCAGTGTAGGGAAATCAGGAAGTTGTGCACAAATGGTGTGTAAAATGACCAAAGCCCGGATAGCCCTAATCAGTCTACATGACTGTCTATAAATTGGCACCGTGTGGGGCATAAAAAGTAACAGAGATGAAGTGGTAGCAAAGGTGACCCTCTGATTGTGAGTACAGTATGCTCATTATCAGCTATCCAGATCCCCATTCATAATCCACAGGTCACTGGTTCAAATCCCTCTTCACTTATTTTCTTTGTTACCACATTTATGGTTACCTACAGCTTGATGATATGTCATGCGAGTGCAACAAGGTTGCAAGTACAATAGCTGCATTTGTCAGGCATTCCAATAACATACTATTATGCCAAGTCTTTGGTAAGTCGCTCTTGAAATGGTTCTTCAGGCAACACCATTGCCTGAAGACCCATTTCAACAGCCACTGACTCAAAGAAAGTCACACGATGATATACTTTTAGGAACAAGACAAAATTGGCTTTGAAATTTTGTAATACTTCATTATCATGTGCTTTGGTAACATTACACACATATTAAGGGTAAAAATCGCTAAACCTACACCAAGACAACCAGAACAATCTTCATACAGCATAAAGTCAAAAACATACTAAAAAGGCATATGATACTTACTTTGTGTGTCTACACAGCCAGGGTTAATTGTATTACATGTGATTCCTGTGTCAGCAATATCCATGGCAACTGTCTGCACAGACAAATGATAAGGAAAACCAGTACTGCTCAAAAATTGTTCGGTTACCCAATTATAAGACACTGTTAAGATTGACTGTAATTTACGATGTGTGCCATACTGTTTTCAGACTCTAAGTTTTGAAAATAAAGTATGTATATCATACCTGACTTCAATATAGATATTCCAAAAGAGGATTTCGACCCACGCATGACTATCTGGACAGGATAAAATGCATTTTTCCAACCCTAAACAGAACTACAGAAGTACCGAAAGAAGCACCCCCACCACAATTGGACAATATAGACTACTCTGACTTAGAAACATATTGATAGTTTAAATCTGCCACTTTGGTTACCGATATAAGGATCATAAATAACGTACTCCTGTAACATTTGAATCCACAATCCTTTTTGGTTGGCATATTCTAGTCCAGTCTTTTACAGGGATTATGGAATCCATATGGAATAGCCCATGGATACTCATTTGCAATACACACCCCCTTCTGCATAAGATGTGTAGGTATAGATTTCATATGAATATACTGCTAAGCAGACCTACTGCTAAGGGAGTCAATTTTTCACTTCTAGGTTGATTTTTCTTCCTGCTATACTATTGTTTACCATCACTAACTGCTAGTGAGTCCATATTTTTACCTGCAAGTTTGATTTTTCCTACTGGTATATATTTCTAATCATCCTACTAATTGGGCTGCTTAAATATGCTTAGAATCACCTATGGTCATGACACGCATGGAAGCTAGTAAGCCTTCTATTGTTCTACTGCTAAAATATTGCTACGAACTTCTTATAAGCTTCAACAAATTGGTGAAGAGGATAACACAATTCTTACCTTTGTCAGTCCCATCAGACCATGTTTTGCTGCACTATAACCAGTTTTACCAGCTGTGCCAACAATCCCATGAGTTGAGTTGATATTGATGATGCGACCCCATCCTAAAAAAACACATATTATGCAGTCCATAATTAAGGTAGTCCCACACATGTTCTTTTGTTCAAATGCAAATTAGTTCATTTGGTATTGATGTCAATCAGATATCTGGATGCAAAACAAAATGGTGCCAGAATTCCTCATGGTACAACACTTGTTGTATTTGTTTGTTATTTTTTTATATAGAGTGGATTCATTCCTTTCTTCATATGCAAATTAGCTCATAAATATACATTAACCTGCACATATCTGGATGCAAAACTATACAGCATCGTAAGTCTTCATGGTCTACCAGTAATATTTACTCTTTGAACAGTTTTGCTATTTGCCTGGAGAGCCTCAAAATTGGAGCAATATTGAGGATTTAGGACAAAAGGGCCTCATCTGCAATAGCTGCTGGGTGTTAGATTTGGAAGGTATAACCCTTAATAAGAACACAACTGCCACACGGCAGCTATTGCAGATGAGGCCTTCTTGCAGTAAACCCTTGAATTATGAATTGAGAACAATGACGACAAAAGGGGAGATTTCGTCTACACACAAAACAATTGACTTTGAAGGTGATGAACACATTATTATGTAACACCCTAATTTATTCCAAAGCCACTTTGAGGCCCTACAAATGGTGCACCATGCAAAGATTGAACAGTTTACCTTGTGCACCCTTTTGATAGTACTTTCAATATTTACTTCTTCCGCAAATCCAGCCAAGTCCCAGTGACCAGTCAACCCAAGAAAAAAGTTTTTTTTTTACTTTGTGACCTCACTATAGCACAGCATACATGTTCATCCTGAAACTGATGAACGCTAAATGAGGAAATAGCATGGGCTCGGGTATGTTCAAAATAGCTATGAAGAGTGTGAAATTTTTGACACAGTAATAATGCACTTCTAATATTTGTGTCAATATGGAACTTTGACCTCAATAGGCACAAACCAATCAGCGTCCGCCATGCGAATCATTTTTTTATTATTTGGTAATAGCGAAAACTAGCGTCCGCTCACCCATTCTAAATTTATAAGTTACCATGAACAGTCCAGAGGCCTTGCATGCATTACCTTTTCTTCTCATTCCTGGCAGTAAATACTTTGTCAGTAAGAATGGCGCTGTTAACATAACTGCTAGCAGTTTGTCCCACACCTCGACTGGAAAACGTTCCACATGACTCACATGCACAAAACCTGTAAACCAACAAATTGCTAAAACTCAATCACAATGCACTTATAAAACCTTTTGATTCCCAAAGCCTTTAGATTTAGAAATTATTAATATTTTATGGTGTACAATATATTTGACTCAATTTTATATGCAATCATATCAATGAAGCTGTTTTCATTTCTTAAAGTGACAGGAGGAGATTTTTTTCAGAACACAAATTTCTCATAAATTGCACTTGATCGGTTGTAGACCACCTACCAAGAACGTTTCGAAGGTTTATTGGACAAACAATTACACACAAAAATAGCAAACTTTGTTTTGAACTTGCCCGCTATCGTAATCATCCCTATAGAAAATCGTGCTTTTATTTTCTGTCGTGCACGACAGAAAATACGAAATCATCATCTTATTACATAAAGACTGTGTATACGGCTTATTCACTTCAGGTGTGAATTAATGCATTGATAAGCATTCCAAATATGCAAAAAACCCGGGTTCAAAAAAATTGAGGGCACTTCTTTCTGGAAATGTCCTCTTGTCTCTTTAAGGCACTTTGACCTAAACTGCTTCCCATAATGATGTCATGAATACAAGTCTTCTACTTATTTTTACCCAATATGTCATAAGCATTACTTAGTGCTGACATTAATAAAAACAAGTCTATTTCAAAAAAATTACTTTTCAGTGTATTTTAATGTACTTTTAACTCTTTCCCCAGACTTGATTCACTTCAGCAGTTCCATTGTTTTAGGCCAGTCAACCATTACTCAAAACTAGCGCTACTGCAATTCTACCGCAGACTGCCCCTCACCTTTTCTGCCAGAGTGTCTCGCCATGAGGCCATTTATCAATGAAACTGTAACCCGATATCAGCTCATGTGCCCACACATGTTTGCTGACAGGAGGTCAGTAATTGCCAATCTTTATCCCTAAAGTCCCTGGTGTGTGAGGCCCATGAATGTGCCTAGCACAGGTCCAGGGAAAGGGTTAATTCACAATCCTGAGATGTAGAATTGGAACACTGAAAAGTACACTTAAAAGTACAATTCCCAAGTATAGGGATCTTGGCGTACTTTATATACTTTTGGATTGTACTTACCTTAATTCTCTGAAAAGTACACAGTACTTGTACCAAGTACAATCCCAACATGCTATCATTTCAAATCTTCATGCCAAGTACACTATACCTCACAAGTAAACTTCAGCTACTTTGCACTTTTGTGTACCGGTACTTAACCCAAGAACTGTACTTGGTGTTCTTGTTATTTCTATACTCTGTAAACCTAGAAGTACAAAGTAAATTAAGCGATGCGCTGCGCAGCATTATTGCGCCTTACTGCCAAATGCTCTTAGGCGCAGTCTAAATCCATGAAATCGCACACGATTTAAGACACAGCGCATGATGTAGGAACAAAACAAATCTCTTACCCTGATACACAAATAACTGGTCGTATAAGTCGACATACCAGGCATTCCTTGTGAGGCTTGTGTGGGAGTTTATTGATTACTTTGTACTTCTAGGTTTACAGAGTATATGCCAGAAATGTTTGGAGCAGTGCACATCAAGTAGTGTACTATTGTGTACATGTGGCAAGCACAATCCAAGCACTGTACTTGGATTTTACTTGGTGTAATTTTATCATTTCAGATCTCCATGCCAAGTACACTTCAAATATAGTGTAACTTTTGTGTACTTGCAGTCAACACAACCCAATATTCTGCATTTCTATCCAGGAATGTTTGAACCAAGTACATTTCAAAGGTACATTTCAAGTACAATGCTAAAACCTGACAAATTTTTAAAAAGTACACATCAAGTGCACAAAGTAAATCAAATCAATCAAACATTATAATATGAAAAAGTGCAAACCAGGTACGCTTCAAGTACGCTTCAAAACATTTCATAAAAGTATGTTTCAAGTTACACAATGTGACTGTTCTTGAAGTGTACTCTTTCATGGAATACACTGCTGGAACTGCTGCAAATTGATGAGTAATGATAAGATTGTAATGTCAAGCTGCAACAAGCTAAAAAAATATTGCTGTCCTCCAATTGCTTGTGTCACCAGTCGTTGTGGTTTGAGAATGATAGGCCTCATATGACATTTGTCCTTGACATGTGACCTTTGACCTCATAAATAAATGAGGGTTTGCATGTAATATCCATAAACCAAGTTTGGTTCCAATTGAACTTCAACTTTTCAATTCAGGTCAATTTTACATTTCAGCCTATCTTACAACTTGATCATACGACTTTTGACCTTGGTATGTGACTTTGACCTCATCAACAAATGCAGGATCCCACGTTGCACCTATGACTCACATTTAATATAAATCCATTGAAGTATGCGATAAAATTCTGACTGATGTGTATGATCATTACCAGAAACCTGAAAGACACACTCCTATTGGGAAAAGTAAACATTGTGTTATCGTCTTGAAGCCCCTGACTCAGATCAGAAAGTTGGCTTCAAAAAGAGTTATTACGAGACCTTTAAGAGACTCTTGTATACGTACGTTTGGCCAGTGGATTACTAATGAACCATGGGACTGTGTCTTTGAGGCTTCTTCTGGTGATGCAATGGCTCAATCTCTTGAGGACATGCTTTCAAAAAAGTATAAAGATCACTTTCCACAGAAAACTATGGTGCACAGAACTAATGATAAACCATGGGTAAATAATTCCATACGAAGACTCATGTCACAAAGAAACATTGCCTTTAAATCTGGCAATATGACACTCTACAGATCACTAAGGAACAAGGTCATATATGAAATCAAACAAGCAAAGAAGAATTTTTATGCTAAGAATGTCGAGGGTCTAAAAAAGATGCAACCCGGTAAATGGCATAAAAACATCAGAAATATAACAGGTCATAACAACAGATCTGGTGATTTCAACTTACCTTTTCTGGGCGAATCTATTAATGAGCAAGCCACTAAGCTGAACGAACATTTTTCTAGTGTTTGTCGCCAATTACCACCACTCAGATTGGAATCTTTGCCCCTTACTTGCCCGCGCTCCCTCCCCCAACAATACATGTGTGGGAGGTACAAAATCGCTTAAGTAAACTTAATGCTTTAAAGGCTGGCCACCCAGAAGATATTCCTATCAAGATCATTAAGGAATTCTCCTATGAGTTGGCTGAACCTCTTACTGAGATCTTTAATACGAGTCTGCTGGAGGGCATATTCCCATCTGTTTGGAAAACAGCTTCTATCATTCCAGTCCCTAAGGTCAAGAAGCCTGAGTCAGCTAATGATTTGCGCCCAATTGCTCTGACAAAACCTTGGGGAGGGTGTTCAAGTCATTTTTAGCTGAGTGGTTAAGGGAGGATTTTACACCGCTCCTTGACACAAAGCAGTATGGTAATGTGAAGGGTACTAACTAGTACAACTCATTATTTAGTTGATATGTTGCAGAAGGTTATTTCAGGCATTGATAAACCATCACACTGTGCTACCTTAGTTGCTATTGATTTTACAAAAGCATTCGACCGAATAAACCATAATGTCGCTGTTTCCAAAATTATCTCTTCTGGAGTGAGACCATCAATAATTCCAACGATCAGTAGTTTCTTGACGAATCGTACGCAGTGCGTTAAGTACAAAGGTCAACTTTCAAGTCTTAAAACCATCACTTGCAGCGTTCCACAGGGAACGAAGTTAGGGCCTGGTATTTTTACTGTTATGGTGAATGACGCTGCTGAGACTACTCGGGATCGTTGGAAATTTGTCGATGATCTCACTCTGGCAGAGATCATTAATACCAAAACCGGCAATTCTCAGCTTCAGTACCATCTGGATGCATTAGATGATTGGTGTAAGGTCAATGATATGCTGCCTAAACCATCCAAATGTCATGTTTTGCATGTGAACTTTTAAAAAAACCTGTCCAGTTCCCACAATTTTCTCTAGGTGGTGAAGTTCTTCAGATTGTCGACCACATGAAACTTCTCGGACTGGAAATTCAAAGCAACCTGGGATGGGGCATCCATGTTAAAAACATAATTTCTCGTGCTAGCAGGCGCTTATTTATGATATATGCTCTTCGCAAATATGCTGCTCCAGTTGAGGATATGCTGGCCATTTTCCAAACCTACATCTGCCCAATTTTGGAGTATGCTTGTGCTGTCTGGCATCCAGCACTTACTAAACATCAAAGCTACCAGATTGAGAAGATCCAAAAACGCACTTGCAAAATTATCCTTGGTGATGACTACCAGGAATACGAGTCTGCTCTTTGTGAGCTCAACATCACTAGTCTCGCCCACCGTAGGGACGATCTTACTCTGAAGTTTGGCCAGCAGGTCCTCAACTCAGAAAGACACTGCCATCTTCTTCCAGAGCAAAGATCCATCAATCATAATCTTCGTCGCAGCAACCGATTCCCTAAACCCAGGTGTAGAACTAGCAGATACCAACTAGAATTTCGTGGTTCTCGGCTTTTGCGCTCGCTATATTCAAAGAATATAAGCTGTGGGCCGCCCCATGACCTTTGACCCTGGCACGTGACCTTTGATCTCATCAACATATGAGGGATCGCATGGTGCACCTATGACAAAAGTTTGGTTCCAATTGAACTTCAAGTTTTCAATTTAGATCAATTTTACATTTTTTAGCCCATTTTTCAACTTGACCTCACATGACCTTTGACCTTTCAACATGACCTTTGACCTCGTCAACATATGAGGGATCCCATTGTGCACCTATGATAGAAGTTTGGTTCCAATTGAAGTTAAACTTTTCAATTGAGGTCAATTTTAAAAAAACTTAACAATTTTTGACACACACATCCAACAACCACCCACATACATACACATCGCACAACGGAATGCTAAGTTGTCCTGCCAGCTATAGCTGCGGCCCACAAAATCCACCATTCCGTTCAATTCATCCAACCTGCTCAATTGCACTCTCTGACATTGAAATTTCATTTTTATCATGCCATTGTTAATTATGTTGTATGTTCTACTAGCTATGAAGATAAAAGTATAGTCATATATGACAATTCTATTTATTGTATTTTTTTTGAACTTGTAAAGCCGGCCTCCTTCAGCTATTGCTGCCTGCCGGCTATTGTTAGTTCTATACAGACTAATAAAACCATAAATAAATAAAAAAAATTACAGGCAAATGTTAACCCTTTTTCATTCACACAAGAACAGAACAACAGACCATAAACAACAGACAACATCAACAGACTTACAACAACACGGACAATGTGATCCCTATGTGTCTTCCCTGCCTTAATGCAGGTGACACAAAAATCAGTGAGGGTGATGGTTGTCCAATACCAGTGTGTCCCCAAAAAAGTGGTGCAACCAGATAAACTCCCAATTTCTCAAAACTGCTGAAGGGTGGGAATTAATTGTTTCATGGTGGATATTGATTATACTTTTTTGTATAACTGGTGCAAACCCATGAAATCAAGCCCCTGCAAGCCAGATATAAACGATTATTAAAGACCTCTGTTTTTCATCCATTCCAATGAGATTTACCAGTTAGTGATTACGGTACAATCAGCATAAGATTTGGGGGTTCAAATCGCTGGCATTTACTAAATGATAACCTAAGAACCTAGGTGATAGGCTCTAAATTACTGCAGTGCCTGTACGAACCATATCTTACATGATTATCTATAATATAACTTTAAAGCTGACAATACTTATTCTAAAGGGTTACCTGTTTAAATATTACTTTGTCCGAGTAATTCATGTACATTTAACAGATGTTAGAAGCACTGGATGTGCTGAAATGAAATTTTAAATTCAAGTCATTGTTTTAAAGTAGAGAAATTAATCATAAATGACAGGTGTGATCTCTTATCTTGTTCAATGAAAATGAATGGCACGTTCCTGTTAATTGTGTTACTTTATAACATCTTTCACAAATGAGAAACTTCAAGAAAATCGTATCTGGTTGTGTCATTTTTGGGTATGGACAAAAGATGCCAGGCCAACATGTTACTGCCGAGCAATGACTTTCATGTCACTAAGCTATTATTTTAATTTTCTTTTCTTGTAAAAATAATGTGACTACATGTATGACATTTAAACACATGTGCCACTAGTTTACACGCTTAGAATATTATCACAAACTGCGCAGGTAGAGATTAACAAAATAGCATATGACAAAGTTTGAATTGTGCTGATCATACTTGTTTCTAAATGAATGGATCGTAGGCTCATCATTGCACGTTTATTATTCCCTAATGCATTATGCGACTTTGCCATCTAAAAATCTTAAAATCCTGGTCATTTTGGTATTTCTTAGTTTGTTATTGGTATGCCATGAAAACAGCATCACCTTCAATGTGTGTTTGAAATCGCTCACCCGACAGCAGAATGGACAAATGATGTTAACTGTGTAAATCCCATTGGAATGGGCGAAAAACAGATGGCATTCAATAATCGTTTCATATTCTGGTGTTGCGTGGGCGGAGTGTCATGGGATTTGCACAATTTGTACAAAGATTATAATTAATTTCACCATTATAGGAATTCCCAGCTTCAGTAGTTTTTTGAGAAATCGTGGTTTATCTGCTTGCCCACTTTTTTTGGGACATCCCTGTATTCCAACCTGTCTAAATGTGCAGGCGTATATTAGAAACAATTCAGAAATGTATAATCCCTGTTTTTGCCTTTGCCACAGTCCCATTTCACTTTAACAAACTAACAATGGGGGAACTACTTCATTCTTGAGGGAGTTACCAGTGTGCGTGTCCCTGCACAGTAATCTCAACAAGAGCAAGTAGAAAAACCCCAATTGTCCCCAAGTCATCCTGATTAATTTCCAGGGATAGACTTTGGAGACTGTTGAGCTGCCGAGGACTGCTTTCCTTAATGGATAATCTCACTGTCACCAATAGCCAATACTTTTTTCCTTTGTAGTCTTACCTGCTTGTTACCAAATGGTCCGCTCCTGTAGGATGATCTTGATAACCGTTGTGCTAGTTGCGCCACTTCAACTTGGTTCTGATAGGTCAGTGTCTGCTATGTAACTACTGGGACCACCTGAACGTCACTGAAAATTATCAGGAACAAAACCAGGTTACTGGGTAGGATACAGAAGCCATTTAAAAGGGATAAGCAGTGATTTTGGCTGATCGACAATCAAAAGTCTATTTTGTATTTTTTACTGGGCATGGATGTGCTAACATAACCTGCAATTGGTTGCTTGTTGAAATCTGTGTACTAAAGACAAGGCCTAGTTCAGTTCTTTTCATACCTGATTCTGTAATTATCTTTGACTTACAAGCTTAAAAAATGCAGTTCTACATATTTTTAAAAAATTCTCTCTGCAAGCATTAAAGCTGCTTTATCAAAACCATATTAATGCATCGATTTTTTCAAAATACTCTGGAAGGTGATTTTAAATAGGTGAGGAAAATTCCTCCATAGGGGTGATGTTATTGACTCATCGAAGAGGAAATTTTGTTACCTGTTTCAGAATATATTGAAGGTAAAAAGCATATTCAAGAAGGATCCCTAATTTCATCCTGTTCCCCGAGGGTGTTTTGAGTCAATCCCACAATGCACAGTTTTGGGAAATTTCACTAATTGTCATGTAGATCACATAAAAGAATACTGTTTTTAACACAACAAAAAACCTGACTCTTTAAAGGCTCATTTTAGGCCACAAGCTTTAGTACTTAAGGAATTTTTTGCCTGATCATGAAAAGTGTCTTGTGGTTTTAAACTTTTTGAAAAATTTTATCCCGAAGTACTGAGATGGTTTAGTCCAGTATGGTATAGACCACATTGCTCTGCATGATGGGAGAGTCAAAACACCTCTGATCCTGTCCTGAGTCTCTAGGGTTAGATTCCTCAGAATATCAGCCCTTTAAAGACATTATCAGTGATCCCACCCCTGGGGGAGGGGCTCACCTTTTGGTTGGGTACGATGTGCAGCCGGATGTTTGAAAACACTACCCCGGAAAATTATGACCAAAAATAAAAACTATTGAGACCTCCTTACAATGTATACCTTAAAGGAGAACCGTAAAACGAATTAATATTATACAATTACTCTATAAAATAATTATTGACCAATATCGAATGGTTCATCAAAAAACTGGATTATATTAACCATAACAAGAAATTAAAACCATCTAGTCTGCCATGCGCATTAAAATTCGCGCTATGTATATGCCCCCCCCCTCCTGAGGAGGCGATACGGTTCGGCACGTTTGCCCGTCATAATTTTGCCCTAGGAAATACACATTATGAAAGAGTCACGTGAGAAGGTGTTCTGACGCCTACCGTGCCGTCAGTCTCTATATCGCATAACACATAGACATATCCCACATACACTGGCGTGTGAATTTCAACTATAGCGCAATGGTCAGACAAAATGTTTATATCATTTTATGGTTATAGTATTAATTCCGTTTGTACAAATGAATACACTCGGATAATTGGGTTCAATAATTATTTTTTAGCCGTAGATGCTACAGTTATTCTTAATACAGTTCTCATTTAAGTTACTTGAACCACCGTCTCTATACCTGTGACAATTAAATAGGCTACCTTCTATCTACCTGTGCTACTAACATCTTGACATTCCACTGTAAGATCTATTTGAAATCTTGTGAGGTATGCATAGTCCCAAATATCAGAAGAGGATTTTAAAGAAAAGGGGCATAAAATAGGATGACTCTGGAGGCTGAACTTAGTGCAAATCATGCTTTGGTAGAGGGTGGGGGAAAGCCCCAGAAGCTGAGACAAACTTACTGTAAAAATGTATAATTTGGAGCCATTTTTCACACTTGGTGGTTTGCATGCCACTCTTCATACCTGATTGAGGACTGGGAAAAATACCTGTAACGGAAAATACAAACCATTCTTATACCAAATGTCAAGAAAAACCAGGGACCTCAATATGAAACTAAAATGCAACCCTTTTGGACGGCAGATCCCCCTACCCCCTTTCACTAAGGACCCTCCCCCATTGATGACAATGACGATGATGATTAACAAACTGCTCAGGGGGTTTTATTAAACAGAGTTTCCGTAACCTAACCCATTGGACAACACCTTTTGTTTGACAAAATATGAACTCAGGGGAACCCTTCATGGATAAACACAGGTTTTCTGTTAAGGTTTCCGAATTCAGAAGTGTATCAGAAAAAAGTGGGTCAGATGGGTCGGTTAAGGAAACTCCGGGTTTTGAACTGCCATTTTACATTTAATTTGTTGTCTCTACTCTCAATATTGTTGGCACTCCTTGATTTGCTTTTCATCTCCCACGTCCTGTGAACCACAATAGCAGCTCCCCTTGTAGGCAGTGCTTCTTGCAATGCAGTAACCTAACGCCACTGTGAGGACCGTCACTAAGGAAACGTGATACAAGAGACGCCATTACTAGCTCAACAATCGAAAGCAAACAACATGACAACCCAAAATTTTTGTATCAAAATTTAAATTAAAAAAGATACAGGTTTCGAATATCCTTGAATAGGTTCATCAGGTTTGATAGCACATTATTAAATAAATTTATCCAAAACCAGAATTTGTTGGAACTTACATTGACGGTTTCGAATGATGTTATCCTTCTTCCGACTGGACGGAGAACCACAAATTAGAGGGTTCAATCCGGTCAAGAAGAGGATCCTAAACATGCCTTGCTAATGGGGCTTCCCTTCGCATGGCGCACAGACCTCCCTTTTTCTTGGGGGGCAACTGGAGGGTAAAAGTGAAATCTTGAAAAAAATAAAAAACTTAAAAAAAGCAAAAATTATTAAAATTTGTAAATTTTCAACAAAACCAATTTGTGCCCAAAATCGCTGATTTTTTGCAAAAAATAAAAAAAATAAAAAAAATCTTCATTTTTTCTTTCGACCAGGGGGGGCAACTGGTGGGGCAGAAAAACAAATTTGGGGGGGGGCATTTTTTTTTAAATTGCCCCCCCCCCTGGCTCGCCACTGTCCCCCCCTCGTCTCTATTCATGACATGGGGTCCCCTTCTTTGGGATTCATATGGCTCCCGACTCTTTCTAGTGTCTGTGGTTGCTCCCTTTTCTCGAACTTTGATATTATCCCAGTCTATGACGTGATATGTATAACTGCATGACGGCGATGTGGCTTGGAATACCCGTGCCGTTCGGTCGATGTTATACCCTGCTGACGGTTCAGCACCACATCGCCACCAGCCTCGCCCATCACTGTGGCCGCCCTCACGTGGCGTGTCTGGGGGGGTCCTCATTAGAGGGAAAATCAAAGACCTTTGACTTTACCCCAAATTTAAAAAACCACAAAATTATTTGCTATCTACACTGCTAAAATTACCTTTCATTTGCAGGTAATTATTGCAGTCTTTCAAAGGCAATTCCCCGTCTGCGCAAGAGTTCATAGTACCCTTTCTTCAATGGTGTACTGTAACAAATTATTTTTCATTAGTTTTGGCCTTATGGTTAGGGGTTTTTTGTTAGTGTATGCCGTAAATAAATATAATTGTTTCGTGAAGAAATTTAATGGGGTACTATGGACCTTTTCCGTCAGTCTTGTATTTTTCCGTATTTTATTTAGCCATGGCCCCTGTTAGTGTTCTCTAAGGTATAGGCCTACACTTCATTTTTTAGGTTTATTATGTACCTACAAATTCATAACTTGTCATTCAATTTGACCTCCATTTACCAACTAATTTGAAGAATCAATTTTTTGAGGAAAATGTTTATATTTTGTTTTTTCAATGAAAAGGAAATAACATATTATTACTGTACTTTTTAGAGAGCCTTACACACTAATCCTATCATTCGCAACTTGCAAATTTCCTCTGTGATATGTTCACAGACCGAATTTTGCAGCAAAACAAGTCCTTACGTTACCCTAATTAGCATATTTCAACAAAATGCGTAACTCTTTTTTCCCATCCATCTGAGACTAATTCTTTCAGACTATAATATAATTAGCCCTAACACACTTGATTTTACTTGGCCCCATCCTAAGGTAAATCCATCTTCGTCCTACGCCCAAATGATTAACCTAATCCCAGCAACAAAAAAGTGTGGCCCACAAACAAACCGCCCTGTTAATTTATGGCGCAGAAATTCTTGGGACGGGCGCTGGGCTTGAGTGAATTCGAATTGGTTTATATGCCCGGTAGCGAAATCGGGCGATTCAAAACCGGCAAATACTGAAAGATCAAGCGACATAGGCCGGGTTGGGGGTGGTCAGGCAGATGTACAATAGACTCTTAACAGGGTAAGATGTAGAGCACGAATGTGTTCCATAGTGACACAAAAAGGCCAGGTGAGGAAGCTGCAATGCACGAAGATGGTACACGGTAAACGGGCGCGTAGCAAAATCTTGTAATTGATCCTAACATTGCACTATTTGCCGTTGCCAGGCGATGCAACAGCCTGTCCCAGCCATCTTAAAAGACAGCTTTGAAAAAAATAAAATATATATTGCAGAGTGGGCAGGCCAAGAAATAATTTAATTAAAAAATCAAGATAGCCTAAGTTATGCCCTCAATTATAAATCCCGTGCCTACGTATTTTTTTAGTATACGGGTACAGTATAATACCATGCAAACCTTATCCTATTTCGCCAACCCAAGCTGGCAAGCCCTAGCTGGTATCCAACAGACTTACATGGCTTACGATAATATACAGATACAAAGTGATGAGAACTTGTTTACTAATTAGCTTTTTTTTGGGGGGGGGGTGGGGGGGGGGGTGTTTTTTGTTTTTTTTTTTTTGTGTGTGTTTTTTTTGTTTGTTTTTTTGTTTTTGAGGTTGCACCCGAATACGCACACACATGTGTGAATGCGATCTTATCATTTTGTAACAATGGTTTTTCAAATTATGTCTTGAAAATTCTAATAAAATAAAAACACTCACAATTTCAAAACTGCATGCAAGGGTGAGAGTAGACTTCTAACTCTTCTTTTTTTCCCTTATCGTTTCGTTTTAAATATTAGTTGCAGGTGAAAAATGTCAAAACCTTCTGGAAACCATATGTTCTTCAGAGTTATTTGATCAAGGCGCGATGTTATTATTTTGGGTTGCGAAGGAGGTCACGGATCAGAAACGAGACCCTCTGCCAGAAGGCGATGTTCATTATTTACACATAATCACGGTCTATTGCCGGTTGCAATGAGAATACAAACTGTCACTGAACGTCACATGTATCACATGCTTTTAGTCGTGACAGTCATACCACCTTGTTTGACGCATTTTTTGTTTTTTAACCATTGGATTACATACAAGGTCCGAATTAAAAATTCGCCGATTCTCTTCTTTGGCAGTAGGGATCATTCATAAAGGAGGGGGCACTGCGGTTATGGAGCTGTTACGCTTAGCGATGAGGTAAGTATATTCCTGTTGTAGCGTGTTGTCCCCAAATTTAGCCACTTGGGCATTGTTTTCCAAATGTTTTTCATAGTGGCGCCGCAAGCTGGCAACCATCCCAGGTGCATGCTTTCATGGTTCTGAATGTAGGTTATAATACTTCAGATAGGGGTTCTTTAGGCATGTCGCATACCAAATATATTATGCATTCAAAGTTATTCCATACAAGGTCTACCAGAAACACTCATCACAAATAATTAGGAAAACGATGAGTACATTTTTTATTTCTTGTAAACCAATATATGAAAATATTATAATTATTTCAAACAGTGTTTTATAAATCATTCAAACTTGCTCTTTTTTTTTTTTTTTTTTTTTTTTTGTTTTTTCGCATGATGGTCACGTGGTCGGTTTATGACGGGTAAAATACAATTCTTAAATTGTTCCTCAGAAAACACAGTTGAATATTGCATCCGACCTCTAAAACAAAAAACCTACCTGGCTTGTTGCAATTAATACTATCACGTAGTACATGTGCTGTATTGTTAACCTGCTCTAATTAGTGTCCATTTCGTACCTAATCGAAAATTTAATTACAGAGATCCCCGTATCAAGTAAAGGTTACGAGTCAATTCATACATGCTATGGGAAAGCCATATATTTTTCACCAAAATGCAACAGAGGGCCCGTTTTTCGTTTGTGTTTCGATATCATAAAGGTATCATATGGAAAATTTTATTAATCGAACTGCGGCAAAATCCACTGACCTTTTGGCTTCATTCATCAAAACTTCTCTGATATGATGAGTCCATCAAGCCAACTTCTGGTTCACCGAACGCTATCTGGCGGTCAGACTTCATTAGCGGCCGCCCTTCACTAATTTAACCTAATCCCATTCTAAAGAACTTGTGTTTTGTGTGGCCCAGATGGGTTTACCTATTTGGGGCCCGAAAGTTAGTCTATTTGGACCCCTATCATAGTGGACCCTTGTGAAGAATTTTAGTAATTGTGGCCACCACCACTGTGAATCGCCGACTCAACAGAATAACTGCATTGTTTTAAGCCTGGGGGCCTTGGCCCTTGTTCAGTTTGTTGCAAGCTTTGCTTGGCAAAATACTGCACCCCTGTGTCTGCGGCTCACTTACTCAGTGCTCAAGTGGCACGTGCTTATCCTCTTTTTATTTTGTACTTAACATGCTGGCAATACTGCACTCGAGCAGCAACGAATATTCTCCGTAGAAATCATTCATGGACATCGGTAAAGAAGTTTGATGTTTGTTTATCTGGAGTTGACCATTGAGTTGGACGATCTCTCGCCTCTCCAGTCCCGTTGATACTGCGCATGGGCAGAGGCAGCTTGTACCATACTGTGAGATGCAATGACGTATATTTATTACGTATTCTTCACAGTATGGGTAACAAAATTAGCTCTTGGTACAAATTAGTAAAGAACTTCTACCGTGTTAACGTTTTTACTTGGGCGTACTCGATCACGGTAGAAGCACTCCGTATACAATAACCTGTACGTGGTTCAATTCGTGTAAGATGAATAGGCTCCGAAGCAAAAAGGTTTCGCAAAATATTCGCCTTTTTCGGAGCTATAAAAATTGTTTAATATAATCCCGCTCGTAAAACATGGCACACACTTACCTCAGAAGGTCTTATCATAATAGACTCGCGGTTTGCCCCGCGCTTCGCGCGGGGCAACCGCACTGTTTTGAGTAGGAGCGGTCACTAAACGGGTTGATCACTCTTTACATGACACAAAACTTAGAGATATTAGACCTACTGTATTTCCCCAATCCTCGTTTATTTTGCCGAAGAGACTTTCTATGCCTTCAATGTGTTATGTCGAGAGCTTGTCCAAGATTTAGCCCCTACTTCAACATGAGCTTGGCCAGGTGACATTTAATACTGCCAATTAATGTGGCAAACCAAGGAACTCGCCACAGCACTCCCCAAAGACCCACCCCCCCCCCCCCCCCCTTTGGTATCTGTGGTCGGAGGACAAGGGCTTCTCAGTGACGTAGCGAATACTGGGAAGTTGAAGCCCTCTTGGGAAGGAAAGTTTAGGAAATCGGGAAATGGCCGATGTAAATCATGAAAATCAGTCGTTTTTGTACGCTATCCTCCGATCGGTGATAATTTTTCCCCTGAATCGGCGCTGAACCTCCCTCTAACTGCAGCTTTCTTGGCCACGTTGGTGCCATCTCTAAGGTCGCTGAAAGGACAGTCCCATAGATATCTATGGATTCTTCGGCTACTCCCTGTCAACCTGGCACATTCTTCTGTCACCGAATTCCCGGCTACTTTAAAATCTCAGCCTTAAGGCTTAAACCCATATTTTCATATAACGGCGGTGTTCCCGATCGATCGTAAAAGAGGTAAATCAATTTTTTGTGGCAAATTCAAACAACAATTATTATAATTTGAAAGACTAGTTTCCATACTGAAATTCAGCGTGATCACCCAAATCAGTGGTACATAGGCCTTTTATTCAAATTCTCTTGCTCCTACCGGTCACAGAGCTACAGATTTTTCAGTCTGTATAGGCCTATACCTTTGTTCCGATCCTAGTGCCACTGCCGTTCCGTATCTTGTTGCTCTGGCAGTGGCGCTCCAGACTTTTTAATTTGGGGGGGGGGGATTTCGGGTGTAGGGGGTGGGGAGAAGTTAAATGTTATGGGAAACTCAATTTTTGGCAGATTGTTGACCATTTTAGTCCCAAATTGCTGTTTTTTGCACAATTTTTGCCCCAAATCACTGATTTTTCCAGAGATCTATTTTTTTTTTCTTGCGGGGGTGGGGGGCTGTTCTGGCCGGAGAGGATACTGGGAAAAAGAAAAAATGCGGGAAATGCCACACCCCGCCTTATGCTCACTCGGCCACCGCCACTGCTGTAGGCCACCTTTGCTCCGGTCCTGGGTGCCATTCTGCATGCTGTATCTGTTCCCCTGGCAGTGCAGCGCAATACTTTTCGGGGGTGAAATTTCCGTGGGGGGAAGAATTTAAATTTTGGGGGGAACACAATTTGCATATTTTAACCAATTTTTTTCTCAAATTGCTGTTTTTTTGCAAAATTTTGGTGATTTTGGGCCCCAAATCACGGACTTTTTTTCTAAGATCCGTTTATTTTCTGGCGGGGGGGGGGGGGAGGTGCGATCAGTTCTACATGCTCACCCTGGCACCGCCACTCTCTGGGATTAACATCCCTAGCTAAACTACCCAATGGACCAAGTGTAGAAACGGATTTAATAAAGAGGTATTTGGTTTTTGGTTTGGGTCTTTTTGACGGTCTTTCTAGTATGATAAATTACATTTCAAACTAAATGTTAAATAATGCGTTCATAATGTTGTTCATTTTGATGGACATGACTAATTCGATAACAAACTATCATTCCCTAATTGTTATACACTCAACGTTTAATTTGTATGCCTATAAATGACAACTTAACGCCAATTCGTTAGTCCATAATTGTCATCAATTTTAAAGTGCAATTTTTATAAACCCATGAAATATCTGATATCAAAATCATTTTGAAAAGCTAATAATTGTTTAATTTTACATTATAAAACAATTTTTTAACTTTAATTTTGTAATGATAAAAAATTCAATTCCATACAAGTTTTTATTTGTCCAAATAATACCCTTTTGGCCAAATTAATTTTTTCATGCTTGGACAGATGAAAATATCATTCAAACATAACGCACTATGGTAAACCCTTTTGACGGGTCTTTTGAATGACCCATAAAAGTATTCATGTCCTATGATGACATAGATTTTAAATTGCCGGGGCTTTTTTAGATTCATGCCGGTATCGATTTTTATTTTCGTATTTAATGCGAACAAAACATAATTTCACTTTTGTGTAACTATTTTGGCCCTTTCGTGAGCCGGCACTATTGTATGTACGTGTCTGAAAGGCTGATTTCTCAATTATCACACGGCAAATACCCGTCAAAATATTTTTTATTGGTATTGTACGAAAATTTTAAGGTAGACAATTATCAAAATTCCTCTGCACAAATCCTGTTTGACAGGAGAAAATTTTCAAAAAACCCGACCCATTTGCTATAACCAAATTGGCACGAAAAATTAGGGTTCATTGCAAGTATACCAGAAGGTTGAAAAGGGACGATGTGACTGTGGCACATCCCCGTATTGTCATTTTTGTTTAGACCCCCCGGGCAATTCTATCAAAATTAATCTTTATATACTTGAAAATCGGGTCATACCCTTTTAATTACATGCCACTGCAGGTTGTAAACCATACTGATTTCTTCGAGCAAATACTTTATAGCTAATTTATTTACTTTAGGCCTCAAATGTGTATTTCATTGTCAATGTCGACCTCCACAGCCTTCTTGTGCATGCTGTACAAACATATCCCAAGGCGCGAGTGTCCATCATGTTCTTGTATTCTATAAATATTCAGGCGGAAGGTCACCAATTATTTCTTCCAAAAGTACGTTAATGATCAGGAATGCTAAGTAATGAATACAAAAAATAGTTTAACCGTATGTGTTCAACTGATATATGAGGTATATTTCCTCTTATTTTTTTTTGTTTTCCAAAAAATAAAATAATTTTAAAAGAAATATCAAAGAGGTCCAACTCGCCCAGGCGTATCACATTTAACGCGATACAAAAGTTCACGAATTTGCCGTCAATAGATTGGTATCATTCGAAGTCTTCAATAATTAAAATACGTTCTATAAACTCAATCGAATGTTTTTACAGAGGCCCTTTTCATTGTTCTCTTTTTATCACCAAGATAAATAATTTTTACATATAATAGCTAACAATGGTCAAAACTCGAGGACCCATGGGTAATTAAGCCTCGAACATGAATGATACCTCCTACCCTAGACTATGGTACCCACAATTAACCTACTTACTCTTTGTCAAACCACGGTAATTCATACGCATCTACTACTTTTTACACATGTTTAGCTAAGTTTACAGACGTTTTATTTGCAATCTCAATGAAATCTAGATCATCTATCAGCAGTTTGAATACAAAACCCCGAGCAATCGAGAGTCACGATGGAAGGGTATCCTTAATAGGGTACCATTCAACATGGGGACCTCCTGGGTCAACATGTCAGCCTACAGGGAAAACAACATGGCGAATTTCGATCTTTATAGTATAGATGCATAAAATTCATAATTATTCATCTGAGATACAAAATTCAGAGGAAATCCTTCCACATATTAAGTGTATATTTACACAACCGTGACGACAGCGGCAATACTAGCTCGCGCATTACTCAACATGTGAAAGCACATTGTAGATGTATAGTTTGTTTATTTCTAAGCTTTTTTTTGCAAATCACGGTTGATTATGTTGTATTATAAGACGTTTAGTACAACTTGGTGAGTAATTTAATCTGAGTTGGATTGGTGAATTCAGTAAATTTTCTGTTCGACACGTGTTTTGGAGTACCCGGTTGAGTACACTCTTCGCAACCTAAAATAGGCGTCCATCAACAAGTCATTTGGATTAAAGAATGCGTCTGATTTGCTCGTATAATTTAGGGTTGCATTGCGAACCGTACAATGGAGCAAATTGTCATCTTGCTCACTGACCTCAGAGGTTCCCCTACCCTACTCACAAAAATTGGGAAAGTCTATTTTCAAAAAGAGTCTCAACGGGGATTCGTACGATAATCGAAACCCATAAAATATTACAAATCAAGTGAATCTCTTGCTACTGGCACCAGAGTCCCGCACAAGCCCCGGGCACTAAAGCTTTAGAAATTAATTCAATAAACAACATAAACAAGCAGCCTATGTTCACTACCATTTTATTTTATTTTCTAATATTCAACACAATCTCAACTTTTAGAGCGGAAGCAGAAATAAAGGCACTGCAGCTATTTGCTAAATCAAAAATTGAAAATAATCAAAAAATAAGATTTTGTGCATGTCTGTAACGGGTACAGGTACCCGGATACGGCTCCTACATACCCTACAGTGATAAGACCAAAAGCAACCTTGAATTAAACTTTTTAAAAATTTGATCTTTTAGTCATTACCGGTCCTTACGGACACTTACTACAACACGCAATTGATTGGAAGATTGCCACATTTTTCACAAAATATGAAATTTCTTCAATTGCTCACAAATGATATTCTAGGCCATGGAAATAGCCTATAGATACATTTTACACATGAAATAACATACTTAAAAACAGATAGGGCTGTTCAACGGACATTTCGAGATCCACAGCCTCGTCCCCCCGACTTATACCTAAAATACGGATTTTTATATCATCTGAACCCTTAGCCTTAGTAATCCACATGTGCCCAATCTTACATGCAAATTCAGTCGCATCTGTAAGAAATTCTCCATTTTGTATTTTCTGTCCGTATAGACAGAAATTACAGCACGGTAGCCTATGGGACCGTGGGAAACGAACAATTGCTCATAACACAAACCCGCAAGATCGGGATCAGCTAAAATTTTGAGAATAAGCTTTTCTCAAGGATATCTAGTGATCAGTGAATAAAACAGAAGGTACTGAAATCACGAAATGCACCTTTAATAAGAGGTTAAAGACATCCAGGTAATTTGTAGGCTAACTTTAAGTTCTCCATAACTTTAATCAACAAATGGTATATTACATGAATATCATAGACTCATACTCATTTATATTAAAACCACAAAACTGAACGTATTATCCAAATAAGGAGGTGCAAGATTGTTTAAGATTTTATAAGTTAAAATCAAGTAATTAAAATTCTCTCTATTTATAAGCGGTTCCCAATTAATTAATTGTTTCCAATAAGTTGATGAGTGAAAACATCTTTACTAGGTGTGTCCCCTTTAACCCCACAAATAATCTTTGCAGCCCTATTTTGTATAACCTGCAGTCTATTTGAAATAATGGTACTACAGCCCCCCCCCCCCCCATCAGTAATCAAAATATCCTTAGGAATCAAATCAGTCCTGCACTGTTTTAGCATGAACATACCTTTTAAGCACTTTTCCCGTACATATTCGATTTGTTGATTCTATGTAAGGTTGTCATCAATAATAACTCCTAGATATTTACATTCATGAACTTTGTTGATATTTACACCATTAATATTAATTTTTACCTTGACTACAATTTCCTTAACTAGAACTGAGGTGAGTCTTTACCTAGAGTCTTGTATTAAGACTAAGTTTATTACTTTGCAATAAGGAATGATATCGGCCCATCAATTGGACCCTGCGGCATTCCACATTCAGTAAATCAGAGAGAGAGAGAGAGCGAGAGAGAGACATCTATGGATGTACATTGAGTACGACCAGAAAGGTAACTACTAAACCACTGAATAGAGTATTTTCCTATTTTATACATTTTAAGTTTTTGTAAGAAAATATTGTGATTTACTCTATCAAAGGCCTTCCTTAGATCAAGCATACATAGACCAATCATCTTACCATTATCAATTTCATTATACCAATATTTTGTAATATTAATCAGAACACAGCAAGTGGAATGAGATGGACGAAAACCAGATTGATTTATGTTAATTAAATTGTTTACATTGAAAATTTATACATTTTCATCAAAAACTGCCCTTTCTATAATTTTAGAAATAACAATAAGAATTGATATTGGCCTATAATTACTTGGATTAGTGGGGTCACCAGCTTTATCTTCAACCTTGGCTCTTTTCCAGCATGATGGTAATGTGCAAGTTGCAAAAGATTGATTAATTAAATAACTAACAATAAGAGTGATTACTGGTTGGTTTTTGGGGCCGCAGTATCTAGACATGATGTTATCTAACTTGCGTGGTTTAAAAAGTGACAACATACCTTTTTTTGTTTTGGCTATAGCTCAAAAACAAAGTCGGTGACCCCCATTTTTTAATTTCAGATTCTTAATCAGCACCATTGTAAATACCATATATGTGAATTTTGGAAAAATGTTATCGAGTAGATCACTAACACGTCAAACCCCTTAACTGAATTTTTTGAGCCTTTACTCATGGAATTATATGCCAGAGATGTTCCCAGTATATACTGTTTAATGTTATTTTTGTTAATATCAAAGCATTGCTTCAGGAACTCTCTTTTTAATCCTTAATTAACATATTTGTTTCATTCCTGATTTTCCTAAATGTTGTCCATGATTGCTCATATCATCATTATTAGAATTAATTGCAATTTGTTTGAGTTTATCACGTTTAATTGCGCATAATAAATCAGCACCTAAATCCAAGGTGCACATTTCTTACGCACTCTGTTTTTTAAAAGGTGCATTAGGCCAGCGGGCAGATCTCATAGCGTTTACAGAGGTAACGCACCCCTGGGAAGTACATAATTTTTCCTATAAATAAATTCTCTAAAATTATTTTTTTAAAATCATTCTACGCGTGCTCGTACGCGTGTTCATCAACGTCTAGTATGTGCACATTTTCTTGAAAATTAATTAAATGTCATCTCCTTTTTTCTCCTGAATGTCCAGTGACCCACGGATGTACACCACGTTCCATTGAACCAGCAGATTCTCAGGAACTAGCGCCGCAGCCGAGATGCTGTTTCCCATGTAGTCGCAATGTCCATTCCGCATTAAGTTGGAATGTCAGATGGATCCTGTTGGATGTCTCGAGCAATCATCGTCACTGTATGTGGCCTTTGGTCATGTGCTCATACGCCAGGTGTTTTGCACTCGCATAGAAGCTTTGTGTATGTCCCTCTGTCCTGTAGCTCTTTCTTCATGGTCCAGGTCTCACATCCATGTAACAGATACTTTCTCCCTGTCATGTCTAAGAACTATTGTTTTTTTATTTATGCCAGGGACTAATGGAGGAATTCAAGCTTTCCTTCGGCGAAAATTTTGTTCGCGATTCGCCCCCGTAATTCGATTCCTTCAAAAATTTCCTTCCCCCTGATTTTTATGATATTCTCCAATTAAAGTTCATGCCCCTCTCTCGCCTTGATAAATCTTCTCATGGGGAACATGTTCGCATTCCGTGAATCACAGTACTAGCTGTAAAATCACCTTATATGCGTCCTTTTAAAGGAAATATGTCAAGATTTTTGTCAAGCTCAGTTTGACTTACATCATAAAATATATGTACATACAGCACGAATTCCCGAAAAAATAGACAATTTGAGGTAAATTAACCAAAATAGAGGCATTTTAATTTTTGCTATTTTTGACATACGAAGAAAACGGGCGGATTTTTCGCACACGTCTTCATTGATAAAAGCGCCCAACTCGTGACGGTACAAAGTGATGACCCAACACATCTGTTGAACTCGAATTGATTTTTTTTTTTTGCTGACACCTGTAATATTGATGGCTTATGAAAGTAATAATAACATTAGAAAAAAAGTTACCGAATGACATATTTTGTTTCATTCATTTTCGTTGTGTTTAATTTTATGGAAGTGGCAACACTGCTATTGGGCTCACAACGACCGTCATTATGGATGTGATCACTTTGACGTTACCCTTTGCCTGCGATGTGGATTATTTGTCGGAATCGTTTTTCGAGTACGCTATTGGGCGGGAATTAACGGGCAAAATACTCAACAAATGTGTACAATTTTCAACTTATTTTGATTGATATAATGTATTCTACGTTACTTAAGCTTTCCATCCATACCAAATTTTCCAAATATTCCGAATCATGACCTATTTCCTTTAAAGAACTTCTAAAATAATCCCAGATCCACGCAGTAGGGTTATAAGTAGATTTCAAAATCAGTGAGACCTCATTAAAAGTTTTAGGTCTTCCATTCACCGTGAGAGGGAAGAGGAATATTTGTAATGGGCACAGGTATAAAAGTTTTATGTAGTCATACAATGTATAGTAAATAAATATTTTATTATGACAACATATACATAGGATTAATACATTTTTTTCACATCTAAGATAGCTTGGATGTTTCATTTGAAAGTATCAGGATAAACACCAGCAAATATTCATTAATATTGTTATTTGAACATACTTACCTTTGCATACAAATCACGTACTGGAAAATAATGATGCTTACATCACTGCACACATAACACAGCTAAGTTTTATTTGGCCATGAAAAGTGGGCCAAACTTGGTATGAAGAGATTAGCACAAAGCGATTTTGGCAAGTCCTTCGATCATTGAACGAGACCATTGTATATGACTGAATGCATCGTTTCCCAGTAAGCCGATTCTGGTAAAGTAACTTGGTACGGCCATGGACACATATGTTTTGTGTGGCAACACAAGGCCTAGTCTCCACATGATATGGCCGGGGAATGAACCATCACCCCTATGGGATTTATGTATGGAGTCTCACGTAATTTGGAAATCTACTATAACAGCGGGAAAATCCATGCACATCCCCCCACATGAGTCTGACCGGGAAATTCATCGGGAATAACTTGATGGAAAAGGAAAGGCCAGACAGTAGAATGAAAAGAAGGTGAACGAGCGGAAGGCGTTAGAGGGAAAGAGAAGCGGGGAGGAAAGTTTATGGTGGTGACGTCAAACAAATATGCCTGCACACCAAGTGCCCTCTTTTTCCCTCCCTCTCCTCTCCCCCTCCCCCGCCACCACAACACCACATCACCACCACCATCATTACCACCACCTCATTACCCGGGTCATCCCCACCACCAACCCCCGCTCTTCAGATTTCCAGGGTAGTGTGAAGAAAATTGGGTCAAATTTGGAAAAAATTGAAAGGCTCGAATTTGCACCGGGCCAAAATGATACACCCGGTAAAACAATAGCTAGTCCACCCCTGAACACTGACCCCCTGTTTCCTGTTACACCCTGCAAATACCACGTCCACCCCCCCCCCCATCTGTCTCATCTAGCTATCCGGCCCTGCACATTGAAGTATTGCAACACTATGCAAAATTATGTTCATATGGTTGATGGTGATGCATGGCAATATTTTTCAGTTCAAAGTCTTTAATCTTTGGTATTGTTTATTTTCAATACTATGGGTACGTGCATATCAGAGAAATAAAAGAGAAATCCGATCTGTCAAATGCCACGGCTGAGTCGAGCCCCATGCACACTGTAAAAAATACTGTAAATTTCACAGTAAAATCTGGCAGCAATTCCTGCCCAACAAATTACCGTAAAATTTACAGTATTTACTGTAAAAATTAATTAAATCAAAACGCTTAAAACATTATATTTGGGTGTTTCTTACGAGATTGTGAATGTGTGGATAATAAAAAAGCACTGACGAACACCCACACTTAGTAGGCCTATCCACAATTTTTTACATTGTATATACTGTAAACTTTACCTTGATGTTTGTCAAATGTATTACACATCAAACTGTAAAAGATTACATTAAATTTGAATGAAACCTGAAAAGCTATATTTTTATGGGATTTTGTTGGGCAGAATTGCTGCCAGTATTTTCCTGTAAAATTCCTTATTTTCCCTGTATATTTTAGTACTTCATGGTAAATTAGAAAAAATTAATAGTAGTGTATAAATGATTTGTTACTCATTAAATTTCGAATAAGGTCTTCACTTTTAGATTTGGTCATTATAGGCCTGGAAATTGTACATAAAATTTACAGTATTTTCCTGTATTTCCAAATTACAGCCAAATACTGTACGTTTTGTACGTTTTTTTACAGTATTTTCCTGTAAATTGCACTGTTATTTACAGTGCAGAGGTTAATATTGTACAGGGTGTCTCAGAAAGAATTACACCCTAACTATTGGTGACCATAACTTCAAAAGTGAGTGTTACATTTGATAAATTAAAAAGGATCTTAAACCACAATTATTTTTCAATATTTTGATGTAAACATCAGTCGATTCGGTTCAGAAGTTTTGAAGAAATAAGCGATTACGTAACACATGTCAATGAACACTTCTTCCAAGTTTGCTCACAATGCAGATTTGATGTTAACTACCGCTGATTACTCGTGTTATCTGTTCAAGCTGTCTTCTTTTCATTCCCCAAATAACCGGCCTTGTTTAATAATTTGTGAGTTCAATGCCATTTTGTTCGTTTTATTATAGTAATAATCAATTACCGTGACAATTATAAGAATCCACAATAGTTTTTATTCAAATTAGACATCTTATTCCAATAAGATGGTGGATTCTACATTTAAATAATAAGGCAGATTTGAGTGCAAATTCAAAATTCCCGCGTTTTAATATATAGGCCTACTCGTGTTATATGAAGTACTGGCCAGGAGTATAAACATTGTATTCCTTTATGAACTTGAAGAGTTGATTTGGTCGACTGACCGTTTACATTTAATTTTACTTTGCATTTGTTGGCATGCTGGATATACAAATCTTGAAAGCATTTTATCAAAACGGAAAATCTACACATCTGATTATTTCAAGTCTTAGCAAACAGAAAAAGGTGAACATTTGGTGGTTGAAACCGTTTTTAGATTTTTATAATGCACAACCTAGTTGAATATCAAACTTTACTTCGTTTTCAATATTAATTTCAAAGCATAACTATTCTAAAAAGCTGCCTGATGATATGCAATTTAAATTAAATGAAAAAGGAATTTGCCTGTATTGGCGACAGCCATGGTATTAACACTAATTTGTCAAAAAGACTGAAGATGTCGCTGACATTTCTTCGTTTTATTCATTTTTTTAAGTGAAAAAGAAAAGATGTAAATTTCTTTTGTAATGTATGTGCAATATTATGTTGAACCTGGCGCAATTATCACTTATTATCTTATTTTGTTTTAAAGAAATAAAATGAAAAAGAAAGAAGTATTATTTCTCGCCTGTTCTGTCTGAATCACTTTATTACAAAACTTGGAAGGAAGTGTCCATTGACATGTGTTACATAATCGCTTATTTCTTAAAAACTACTAAACCGAATCGAGTGCTGTTTACATCAAAATATTGAAAACTAATTGTGGTTTAAGATTCTTTTTAAATTTATCAAATGTAATACTCACTTTTGAAGTTATGGTCACCAATAGTTAGGGTGTAATTCTTTCTGAGACACCCTGTATATAACGCGCGAGTATGCTGATAGGGATTTCCCGTTGTCTTGGGAGATCTCGCCGAAAATACCACCATAAGACAAAAAGAACTACAAATGGCCTATTGTTGGTGTTTTTTTCTGATTTGCTTTACACCACATAGAATACCCAAATTGCGTCATTTTTTGGACAAGAGGGTTCCCTAAAAGCTTAATAAATTAAGAAACTCTGTCAGAGAAAAGTATAGGTTTCATTAAATGAAGAGTGGTTGTTCTGTAATATCGAAGAAAAATCCACGTGGCGGGAAAACGCGAAGCTGTTACGAGGAAGCTCTTTTGCTTGGGACTTACTGTACATTTGGTAATGTTTTCTCAAGCAGCTGTAGTTAGGCGGTGCGGTGCCGTAGATGTTTTCAACCTATGCCCGCATTTGTTCTTTAATTGAAAATCCTTCATGCTGTTGGGAGGAGGCTGGGAAGGAGGACGAAGAACCGTTCACCAGTGGCAGTGGCCTCAGTGGAGGTAGATTATTAAATAATTCTTTCTCATGGCTAATATGCCCCTTAAAATTAATTTTTAGTTTCTCGTAGCAGTGGCCTCTGAAATGCGATTACGCTAAATTACGCTAAAATATGGCTATTTTCACCGAAAATTGATATTACCACCGACTTTCAGCCGCATCAGAAAAAATGGTGAGGCCTTTTGTTCAAATTTTTCAAGGAATAGACCCCTAGAGGTCTTTAAAATCACATGAAAGTGACTGTGGTTGAACTCGATTAATAACACAATTAGGCCTATCATTCATCAAAATTTCAGGATTGAAAACATATAGAAAATTGCAAATAAAAAAAAAGGAGGGAGGGCTACGAGAATCTTATATTTTTTAATGTGGCCTTATTAAATGTACAACGAGAGATTTCACATAACAGGTATCCCGAAAAAAATGTGAAAATTCTTATTGTTTTGCACTGATGTAAAGCTTTCTATTAAAAATGTGAAATTTCTAATTTCCTATTGGAGCAAATAGGAAATTCGGCCTACGTTTTATATTGAAATATAAAAGCATATAAAATCACGTTTTGTTTCCACTTTTAACATGTTTAAGATATTTCTGTAACCAAATAAAAGGTAAGAGATCTATTGCGTGTCTAATCTATATGAAGCCACTACATAAAATGGCAGAAAATATGGAAGAGTTGGAATCTCTCGTTGCTTAAGAAATGTTGGTGTGCTGTCCGCGACCATTTTTTGTTTTACAATTTTATTTTTTTCAACAGAAAACACTTCCTGTTATACTACCTTCTTTTTCTTTAATACAAGTAGAAAAATGAGCAATAGGAAATTCGATTTTGAGACCCTTTCTTTTGCCTTTCTTGACCCTACACCCTAAAAAAATATTTTCAACAACGGTGTTATTTTTTTACCCCGTTTTGAGTCAACTATGCACCGACTAAAAATGGGGTTAAAATGTTGACCACTTTTGTGGTCAAAAACGTGTGAAATTACCCTTTTTGTGGTCATAATTTTGACCCCATTTTTTAGTCGGTGCATAGTTGACTTGGCGTTTTTAGTGTGTACACGCTCTAAATTTCTTAGATTAAAAATCAATCTATTTGGATTGTTATCATGGACAAAACCAAGTTTAGATTAAAAAATTAAATCAAAATACATTAATCTAACAGATTAAAAATTTTAATTAAAAATCAGATTTGTCCTCCATTTTAATCTAAGAAATTTAGCATCAACCCAAAAAGTGGGAGTTACTTTTTGTCGGGTCGCTAAGACTATAGAAACCACTGCTCTCAAAATTGCGAAGGAGTCTATTTCTATATCTGAAGGTCATTTCATTAAATGTTTTTCTTTTATGAAAATGATCTACGTACTACTATTAATTTAGAGTTTTAGTGTTGGGTGTGTAATGCGATGCAATTTCAGACAAAGAATAACATCATTGCAGGTTTAATGGCCTTAAAAAGCATTTCTTTGATTTTAGTCTCTGCCAAGACTGGCTGGGAATGGGAGTTTGGTTAAAACGTTGCAGGGATAGATAAAGGGTGAGTAACGAATAGGAGAGTTATAAGTAAGAAAATGATCAGGCCACGTAGAGTTAAACTACGGCGAGCAAGAGGTAAATGACAAGGGTGAAAGGCAAAAAATTGGGATATTATTTAAGACCAAAATTTAGGTAACATCTTTATTTGAAATGACAGAAAGGTGTAACCTACATTATATTAAAGCTTATAACTTGGGGATTCCTTCAACACATTTTGCGCCCAATTTAGCGTTTTTTCTATTTTCTTTATTTGAAATGACTGGAGAGTTTTACGTACATCAAATTAAAGCTCGTAACTTAGGGATGCAGTTTTCACATATTTTGCGCCCAATTGGGCGCCTTTTCTATTGTCTTTATTTCAAATGACAGGAAGGTGTAACCTACGTTAAATTAAAGCTTATAACTTGGGGATTCAGTTTTAACACATTTTCTATTTTCTTTGTTTGCAATGACAGGAGAGTTTTACGTACATCAAATTAAAGCTCGTAACTTAGGGATGCAGTTTTCACATATTTTGCGCCCAATTGGGCGCCTTTTCTATTGTCTTTATTTCAAATGACAGGAAGGTGTAACCTACGTTAAATTATAGCTTATAACTTGGGGATTCAGTTTTAACCATTTTGCGCCAATTGGGCGTTTTTCTATTTTCTTTATTTTTTTACCAAGAGTCCAGGTACAGGGTTCCTGATGTGATGTAGTTTTTTTGTTTTTTTTGGGGGGGGGGTCGGGAAATGGAGGGGAAAGCCCGTCGGCTTCCCCGCCCCCATCGCCATTGGTTCGTGCATATTTGTTGAAGTGTTTCCTGCATTTTAAATCTTTTCCAGATTCTCACAGGGATCAGATCACAAGCGGCGGCTATTTTTGCACACGGAGGCACGTCTGATCTTGGAGATTTTGCCCGAATCATGCTCCTGGAGTCATATATTTTCAACTCGTCTCATAGGGGCGCCATTCATTATTATGTGTGCGCTTTAGTCCGTTAATGTTTATATTGAACTATTACAAAAGAACGACTTTCTGCCGGCTCGGATTGCGTGGCGTGTGTCTGTGGGCGCTCGTCTTGTTATCTAAAGGTCGTTGGTTCGAATCCCACTCCAGGAACAAAATTTAGTTTATGATTTTTTATTTGTATTTTAGAGTTGGAGATTGGAATCATAAAAACATCAGAGTTGTGGATTGAAGTAGAAAAAAAATATTGAATGAGCTGCCTTAGAGATAATAAGACTGGTCATGTCCTGGAGCATGATTTCGGGCAACAATCTCCGACGTGCGGCACGTTACCAGGAAGTTCAGATTCTTCGCGTCGATTCTATTGTGTTGACTCTGGGTACAAATCCTGTGCTTTTCACAAAGCATTTTTGTCTGCTGATGGCACGTGGGTGTGTTCATCTCTGTTTCGGATTCGGAAAGGCCTCTGTTGAAGCCATGGTTGAATGCGTTCACTGGTGACATGCAATTTTGGAGGAGGTGAAGCAGGGGAATTGGACCTGGTAACTCCGGTGTAGAAGTAACCATTGTCCGGCGTACTCATAGTCCGGGAACAATGGTGAACAATAGGGCAATCGATTCAGTTGACTCTTCATGCAACATTAGTTTCACGCTTTATTCCGTTATCGTCTATGGAGCCCCGGACTATGGCTCCCACCGGACTATATCTGCTTTCACACCGGCTCAGGAAACTATCTGCTGTGGCCATTGTATCCATACTGTTTTCCGGTATCATCTGGTGGTTTGCAGTGACTGTTTTAAAAGATCACTTTTTACACATCAAGTCAAAGCACAGACTGAATAATATGGCTAGATCTAGGGGGTTCTTAGTAGCTCTTAGTGCAAATGGGGTATCAGGCGCGGATCCAGGAGGGGGCGCGCGCCTCTCGGTAATTCTGCAAATTCTTGCAAAATCAGCCCATTTTGAGCTATTTTGGACCAGTTACAGCCTTTCAGCCCCCCGGTAATTTTGACATTTTTCAAATCCTGGATCCGCCATTGGGTATGGTATAATGCGAGGCCGAGAAGTGTATACTAGGGTATCAAATTCAGTTGTGATTGTGACTGGTTCATTGATACAAATAGGAAAATTAACTTAAACACATTAGCAAAATAACCTTGAGCATATATTTTTTCTTGAAGTAGCACAAGTGTTAAGTTTCTTGTACATGAATTATTTTTAAAGTATATCTTTTATTCACGTATTGAGAACAGGTCCCGCAAGGGGTATAATTTCAATGCAATTTGGTCCCGTTGTGGGGGTGTATTTACACTGAAAACTAGTATAATGTCATCAAAAAATGGTCCCTTTAGGGGTATATTTTTACTGAAAATTGGTCCCGTTAGAGGTCACTTTCGGAACCCTGGAACGAGCATGGGTACCCGACAAACACCTGAGAACCCCCCCCCCCCCCATGCACCCCCCGATGTGAGCACCCCCACCAGCTATAGATTTCACAAAGAGTTACGATAGCTCATAAATCTTAAATCTATCCCAAGTCGATAACCTTACAACCTGGAAATTTAAGCTTTGGTATACGCTTCCCAGATCTTCCCAGCTTACTATCGTGTTCTGTCGAATCTCAGTGTCCAGTTGTCGAATCTGTCTAGATAGTAAGTTAAGAATAGGGTTAGCAATTATGGGATAGGGTATATGTACCGGAACTGTAACATCGGTCCGATTCGCATTGAAAACATCCAGAAGTATCAATTCGAGCGCATGCGCAACTATTACGCCTGGACAGGTTCGACAAAACAATTGTGACTCACCCGTGCATAGGATTTGTTCTGAAGGGTTTTATTTTTGTATAAAGGCATCGGGAAAGGCATAGGCTGTTACCAAATTACATGTAAAAATCCATGTGACGCAAGTAAATTACACAAGTTTGTTAGCAATTATGTTATTAAGTGCATTTATCTGTTTTACTGTCTTAATTGGATTTAAAAAGGTGGTTGTAGATAGACATCAACTGTGTCAGAACATGGAGGTATAAAATACCTCCATGGTCAGAATAGAATGACAAACCAGCATGCATGCATTAATCCCTTTACCTCGGCCAGAAAACTATGTTAGGTTTACCGTGCAACATCCAATCGATAAAATTGGCCGGGAAAGCATATTACACGTAGATACTAATTTTATATTTTGCTCACAAAGAAATACAGAACGCACAAGTTAATTTACGATAAGGATAAGGACCGAGTCCATCATTGCACACTACATTAACATTAATAACTGACGTAATTTATATGAGTTCATGACTGGTTGGTTTTGAAAATGCTCTGGACGTGCGATGAAGGTCAGACTCTCTGTTTCAAAGGTGGTGTGCCTCAAGGCACAAAAATGGGCCCTATTGGTTTTAAATCCTCATTAATGATTGCAGCAAAAAATACTGACAGTCAGTACTGGAAATATTTAATGAGCTGACATTTGCTGAGAACTTTTCTGGTCGCTGTCCCAGTTCCATTCAAGACGATCTTGATAGTTTCTATGAGTGGGCCGGGGACAATAACTTGAAACTTAATCCCGCCAAGTGTCAGGCCATTACAAGTTTAATTTTCAAGACCACAAAGTAGGTATGGTCTGTGGCTACAGAATTGGATCTTAAATGGAATGTTCAGGGACAAGGTGTTAACAAAAGAAAATTCCAGGTCGTCCATGCCTGGCCCTAACACCACTTGGTACTTGGTAGTTAAAAACCTCCAAGGACTCCAACAGGGGAATTACTTTTTACTGGAGGTGGGTGGGTCACAAGAAATTTACTGGGGAGTAATGCTGTGCTTAACTGCGGGGTTCTTGTTGGGTGATCAATGTTTTGTTGAGTTATTGTTTAAAAACAGTTCCAGTTCTTTAATTGTTCGTGGGAAAAATGTGTTGGCGAGTGGTGCAAGCTTGGTGGTGTTGTGATTTTGAGTTGCTGGTATGTTCCTCTTCTTGCCCTGCGGTCTGGGGGGAAAGGTAGTTATTGGAGATGTCAGTTCATCATGTTGGATTATAGAGACAAGTTAAACGGTGAATTTTTCTGAGTTCTTGTAGACTTAGCCATACAAGGTAACACTAGCTTCACGAGTGAAATTCCCAGTAGTGAATGAGCTTCTCTCCTTTGGACTTTTTCAAGGGATGTTATGTCCTTTGCTTGGTAAGGTTCCCAGGCCGCTATGCCATGTCGTGTGGGTCTGACAAGAGCCTCTTTGAAGTAATAGATGAGATGGAAGTTTCTCTGGAAGCACATGAAACGTAGAATCATGCCAGGAGTGACGTCCCGTCATCAAACATTCAAAGGGATGATCGTAACCTTACCATTCCACATCCCCGGGCTAACATTGATAATTTAATTCTATATCCACCAGCAGGACCCCGACAACACCTAAGCTTGCCAGACATTCTAAAAACCAAAAAGGTCCATCATGACTGGGGCAGTCAACACGGAACTCCAGCAACATCCGTGACATTACCTAAACATAATGAAAAAATCTCTCAAAATCCGTATATGGAATGCCCGTTCTGTCCGTAAAAGACGGTCTCTATTTAATAATGACATATTGCAAATGAGGTGGACAGTTTTGTGATACTGAACCTGGTTGGCTGAGCGATCCGGTGGTCATTGCTGAGATGCTGCCTGTGGGATATTCCTTCCTGCAATTTCCAGGAAGTCTGATGACCATGGTGTATTTGGATAATCCACAAAACGTGCCTAAACATTCAAATTACAACCCACCAGGCAATTAACACCCCTTTCTTTTGAGCATGCTTGTGTGGTAATAATTAAAACTAGTGTTTACTCATCCCGTGTATCGTACCCCACCTTCCAGGGCAACTGTCTCAAAATAAGTCAATTCTTAAATAGTTTGAGGATACTTTCCTTAATGAGATTGCTCTTGTCCCGCTAACACGATACTGCTGGGTGATTTCACCGTGCCATTCGACCTCCCACGCAAAACGTAGTCGATTCATTGTTTGAGAGTCCTGGCTGCTAATGTTTTTCATCACATATCCCTGCCCCTTACCCATAAAGATGGGGTCACACTCTGGACCCTGATCATATTCGTCTTGAAGATGGATTAGTTTTGCTGGTGGGGCACTCTTTCCTGGGCTAGCTCTGTCATCGTTTGATTATTGGTACGATAACAGCCAATAAATCACCACTCATTAACTAGGTGCACCATCAGAAATATAAAGAATTTGACAGGCTGTCTTTTCTCAAATGACATTTCATCCATGATTTGGCAGTCTTGCCCTTCGGGATGGCTCATTGGATGAGGTGCTTGGTAATTTAGAGGAGTCTTTAATTAGTGTAAAACTCGATTCCCATGCACCGCCTCAACAGGTTCCCGCATTATTAGACCATCGATCACCTTGGTTTATAAAGATATTTATGATCCACGACGTGAACGTAGACGTTTAGAGAGAAAATGGTTAAAAACTTAAAAAAGTGTCGAGTCTGGATCATACACTGTACAATCGGCAGTGACTGGTAAACTCACTCATCATGCTAAGAAGGTTTATTACAGAGAACAATTAGAAAATGCTAACAACGAAACCATGTTTGCTACTCTAATAATCTTCTGAACCCCAAAACCAAACAACTTCCTAACTGTAATTCAGCTCTTAACTAAGTAGCTCATTGGCCAGGTTTTTCAGCGACATGGTATACAAAATCAGACGGACCTTGTTAATTATCCAGGTCTAACTGCGCAGGAATGATCCAAGCGGAACAATACTTGATGAGACCGTTCCAAGGCATGAGTTTAATCCAGTCAATGTTGAAGCGGTAACCAAGGTGATTATGTCAACTCCATCACAAATCATGTTCCTTAGACACCTTCATTGGTGTTAAATTAAGGAGAATGTTGCAACTATGGCTGAGCCAATAACACTGATCATTAACAAGTCTATTCCGCACTGTGTTTTCCAGCTAAGCTCGGGAAGATGCTGTGACACCCATTCTCAATTAAGCCTTCCCTAGACAAAGAGGGGCTCAAAAACTATCGCCCTTTCTGTTGTCAATATTAGCTGAGGTGTCGAAGTTCCTGGAGAAAATAGTGAGTGCCCAGATAAAGATCATCTGTCTCAAATGACTTAAATGAGAAGTTTCGGTCAGCTTACATAAGAACGACACAGCACTGGAAACGGCACTTATGCGTGTCAAGACCGCTATCCTCAATGCAATTCACAACAGTAAGGCAGTTGCTATTGTGCTGCTAGGATTCTTTCTGAAGCTTGTGATAGCTGTTGATCATGCCCTTCTTTTGGATAGGTACGTGATACTTTCAAAATTCAAGGTACTGCTTACAGTGGATTTGCTCTTACCTGCAGAACCCGCTATTTTCGTGTGCACATTTGATCAATATATGATTGAGGTGATGGCCCAACATGCTGTCAAAGACTCTCTCTTTGTATTGATGAAATCCGTGAGTGGATGCGCGTAACAAATCAAATTTGAATGATGAAAAGACAGAATTTTTCATCGCATGTTCACCTATTACACAAATAGCCTCAAAGATATTACCAGCAGGGTCGGGACAGTGGATGTTCGTTCCCCAGTCCTCGGCATTTAGAAACCTTGGTGTCGTGTTTGATCAGACATGTCTATGACTGAACATGTAAAGGGTCAGCCTTACGGTCTTTTAACTTTCACCTTCGCATATTTACCGGATCCGCCGCTTTAATGTCACATTGAGAGTTGTCATCATCTCTCCGTTCACTGATTTATCTCGCATTGACTATGCCAATTCCCCTTTTGTATGGAATGTCCGGCCATAGATCGGAGTAAACTTCAGTTTTTGCAGAATGAAGCAGCCCGGCTGGTGTTCAGATCTGTTAGAAGGACACCAGCCACACCACTCCTTACAGAGCTCCATTGGCTTACCAATTAGTGAGCGCGTCGTCTTTAAGCTTATGCTTCTTCTTACAAGGGTATTTATCTGGACAATTGTCATCACACTTGCCCGAATACCTCTCTTTGTATATTCCTGGGCATGCCAGGAAATTGCGTTCTGCGATGAAAAGACGCTCTTCACTGTTTCCCGCACAACAGGTCAGTGGGTGACAGGGCTTTCAGCACTGCGGCCCCTATCCCTATGGAACACTTTGCCTATCTCTGTTCGCCACTCAAGTCCTTTGTTACTTTTAAGAAAGCTCTAAATTTTCAGCGATGGCCTAAGATTTGTTTGTGTGCTTAAATTTGTTTTTTTTTTCATTGGCTCACATGATATTTAATTATGCAGCTGTTTTCTTTTTTTTTTTATTTTATTTTATATTTTTATTGAATGTTAAGTACTTATCTCATAGTAATACAACCAGGTATGTAAAAGATGAACCATGTTTTTAGGCGAAATAGTTAAATACTGCTCTATTTTGGTAAAGGCTTTGACCTTGTTTGAGAGGCGCTATATCAAATGCCGTTTGTATTGTATGTATGTATGGATTAAACCCAAGGTTTTAGAAGCTTTTGATGTGGCATATTGCTTTGCTTGTTCCATTTGAATTGTTTTCGGAGATGTATACCAAGGTATTGCAGTTATCGGTTGAATTCCAGTTGAATACCCTTCATGATGTCTGTTGGGGTGTCCTTATTACGTCGGTTTGAGCCTCTCATTATGTTGCATTTTTTGGCATTGAAGTGCATACCCCATTTTTCGGTCCAGTTAATGAGATTGTCGAGATCTTTCTGAGTAATTTTTCATCGTCAGGGCTTTTGAATGTTCTATAGACAAGGCAATCATCGGCAAAGATTTCTGATTGTACTGGTTACAGCTTTATCGATGTCATTGATGAATAGCAGGAAAAGGTGCGTCCAAGTACGGGTGCCTTGGGGAACTCCGCTGAGAACTTTCTCCCAGTTTGTGATGATCCATTTATTGTGACTCTTTGATAACCGATTGGGTGAGAAATGATCCGTTATCCATCTCTTGTCTTTCCTCTTACGCCATAGTGGTCAAGTTTAAGTAGTAAGCCGTTCATGGGGTACCACGTTCAAAAGCTTCGAGAATCAAGGATATCGAGATCAGTAATATTCCGGTTCGTCAAGTTTTTGCCAAGTCTGGGTAGTTAGTATGAGCCTGGGATTCTGTAGACTCGAGCTTTCCTGATGCGTGCTGGGCTTCTGAAAAAGATTTTGTCGGTTTAGATGTTTCATAAGTTGGCTGTCTATAATGTGTTCTAGGAGTTTGCAACACACACTCGTCAGTGATATAGGACGATAATTTGCTTGATCGGTGGTGGCGCCTTTCTTAAAGATGGGTGAAATGTTTGCTCTACGCCAGTCATCAGGCAGGTCCCCGGTGTCAATTGATTGCTGGAAGATGAGACTGTGTTGTGTACAGTGGTTACATCAGGCCAATTCTCGATCTCCAGTACGCAGATGTGGTATGGCATTCAGGTTTATCAGCTAAGCAGTGCAATAATATTGGAGCAATGCAGAAAAGAGCGTGCAAAATATTCTGGGGAGGCAGTTTTCATCTTACAATCGTGCTCTTGAAATTTGCAAGCTTGACGCTCTCTCTGGTAGGAGCTTGGGAGGGCCATTGTCGGTAGTTTGCAGAAAGGCTTTCCCAAATCAACCGTACAGGTTCACTCATCCCAGCTACTAGGGAAGAGTGTCATGGTCGTGTTCTTCGGAACAGTAAAAAGATTTCTCAACTTCCTGCCAGAACTGAGCGTTTCAAAAATAGCCATGTGGCACATTTTATTCACTTACTTTATCTAATTAACAACTGCTTCTGCAAGGTTGTTCTGTACCTATTAGATGTGCAACTATATGATTTTATTTTCATGATTCAATCATAAAGAAAGTAAAGAAATATCCGGTATGCGATCTTTTTTTGAATTTTTAAATGTTAATTATTGATTTTAATTTTGATGTTTGTTATACTTGCTGTATGTTACGGGACGTACCCAAGGTCAGAAAAGCAACCTCCCGTGGTTAATTCACAATGACTATTTGTAAGAAGATTGACTTGACCAAGATGTAAATTCAAAAACAATGAGTTTAATACATAAATGAAATCTGATCACCCGTCTGATCAATCATTAATCACGAAATACAATATTAACAATGCACAAAAAATATTACATATTTAAAAATCAAATTAATAACACATCATCTCAAGAATTATAAAGTTCAAAGTTCTTGTTGGGTGCGCACCAGGGTCTACAGAATCAGGTCCACATAAATCTTGGCGACACAATTCTTGCTAGTACAGTTCAACTAGTTTCGCCTTATCGCAAAAGTCCTTTTTCGCTAGACCGGTGTGAAAGTAATCATAGTCCGGCAGGTATCATAGTCCGGGCTCCATAGACGACAACGGAATAAAGCGTGAAACTAATGTTGCGTGAAGAATCAACTGAATCGATTGCCCTATTGTTCACCATTGTTCCCGGACTGTGAGCCCGGAGGACTATATCTCCTCCCACACCGGGCAATTAATGTGTAAACTCGTAGATTTGGAGAACTACTGGAAGATTAACTGCAGCTTAATAGTCCATACAGGTAGTCAGTGCGTTGAAGGTGAACGTCACTGGTACAGAAGAAAAGTAAAGTCCTGCTGGAATTTTAATGTTAACCTTTGTTTTTCCAAAGGCAACAAATTTTGCGCAGCTTTGACGACTCTAGCGACTTTCCAGAATTATAATAAAGAATATAAGATTTTTATAAATCAAATGTTATGCAAGTTCATCACCTTCTGTTTGACAGGTCTACACTCAGTCAACTGGCAAGGATAAATGACTTGCAACAGAATTTGTCCTTAGCAAATTTCCCATGATACAACTAAACATGCGAAGACAAGTTGAAAGTACATACGCAATCCTTCACCTGATATGTTTTGACATATCAATTACACAAAGTCCATTGTTCATCAACAGGTGTGAAATCTTGCTTCCTATAGTTAAACAAAGAACCTCTGTACAGTTCTTAGAATGAAGAAGATAATAGATAAGACACTATGCTCCTATTGTTCTCTGACTGCGAACATCTTCTATCATGTTCTTACTCAGGAAGTTCTCAAACTCTAGAGTCCATTTAGAACAGGTGAATCAAATAAGTCATGCTTATTGCACAACACTAGTTTCCTGTTAATTCGGTAATGTAGTGCACGTTAGTATCCATTGGTTACTGGTTCACGCCTTGACTCATGCATTTCTTCAGAATTATGATATGCCGTAGGATTTGTATTGTGATCAGTGACTCCAACCAAAGTTAATGTGAGCCCGTTGACCTGGCAACGGTCTTATTCTAACGTGCTCTACATCAGCGAATATTTTCCAGTTCTCTTCACTCATAATTTATATGATTAATTTTCACATGATTTAATAGACACAAAATAATATAATATTCAGGAGTCTGTCACACTGTAAAATTCAATTTTTGTTTTTTTTTATTTATGCTTGTTCAATAGTAATGTTGAGTGTGCAATTTTAATGTTTTTATGTTATTGAGTGTGTAATCTCGTCAGAAATATGGCCTTTGGTCCACGAGTGCATGGCAATATAATAAATTAAATCAAAGGGTTGTTCCCTTTTTAATCAAGTTTGAGAAAAATAGTAGAGTGTACTTTGTTCAAGAACAATATTTGGATAATGGCATTAGATAGCTTTATTACAAAATGCATGTTGCAATTATCTTATTTCGTCATACCTCATTGGAAATTATAACAGTATACATTTTACCAAACTGCACCCTCTTGGTATTTTTTATACCCTTGTATAAATATTGCCCCTTCCTCTCTTGATTATTCTAAACATTATTTTGATGTGTTATTTTCTTAGTATTAAAAGTCATATTGTTTCTGTTGCAATTTGTTTTGAGGACAGGCCATTGTTTTCCCATCACTGAGTTGCAACACGCCGGCCGTACTCTTTCATTCTATCTTCTAGGGATATTTTGATTTGGTGAAATTTTCATGAAAGCTTTTATAGAAAGTCAAAGTTTTATTACAGTTCTGACTCCAGTTGTACAATTACTTGAATGGGAGATAAATGGATTGCAAGATTAACAATAAATAAACAATGTTATCCCAAATTTTGTGGACTTTAAATTATGAAAAGGAAAGTGGAATACTTAATTGCCAAAAAGAAAGGAAAACTGTTTCAGCACTTAAAAAGTGGTCTTTTGAATTCTAATTCTCTCTGTTGCATATTGGACAAAGTGTGTTATTTATTGTATTGTATACTTCTGACTTTATACTTCTCTAAGTATTGTATGTGTGTAACATATATTTTGCTGCAAGGTGATCATTTTTCCTGTTTTTTTTCTATCATTTTGCGATTATTTTTTCCAATCATTTTTTGTGTTCTTGTATGTGTTGTTTTTGCAAATAAAGGCATAGAACATTTTGTTCCATGGAAAAGATAAAAAAAGAAATAAATAAACAATTACTTGCATGCACGACACGAAAAAATAACGGTTTAGTCCTTAAATGCACCAAAAATATTAAAATAAATTTTTACATCCACAGCCAAACTATCATCTCCAAAAATGATTCATTTTTTAGCCTTACGATTCTTTTTATCCCTATGCGTACTTTACGAGCTTACAGAAATTTACAGGAAAAGCTTCCTGGGACTAATAAATTTATAGAAAATCGCGTAAATCTACAGAACTAAACGATGATAATTTCTCTGGTAAAACACAGGATTTTCGTCCACTTTTTTACCATACGGAGTCTGTAAATTACGTTACAGATCCTTCTAATAGTGTAGGATCTTTGATCCTAGTGATCAACTGCTCACCTCGGAAAACTACGCCAACGAGGGCTGGCGAAGCCCTCGCGCTGCGCGCTTGAGGTCTGGTTCTGAACGGACTATTTGATCCCAAGATACGTCCACCCCACCTGTCTCTATTGTTTTGTTTTACGCATGGCAGTGTTCTTATTTCAATCTTTATGATGTTTTGTTTTGTTATCACTTGGGGAGACAGAACTACAGATAAGTACAAATGCACAAGCGAGATCGAATTTGTTCATAATGCCATGGATCGAATCGGAGCCCCATGCAGAGGTTTTTGCATGAAACTATGGTAACATGCGCGAGTATGCTGCTTTAGGGATTTCCCCTTAGCTCCCCTTATAGTCTTGAGAGATCTCACAGTGTCAGATAATACATCACAAAACAAAAAGAACCATAATGGCCTATTGTTATTTTCAAATTTGCTTTGCACCCCATAGAGTACCCCACAATTGCGTAGTGTCAATTTTGTTTTGACAGGGGAAATCCCTAAAAGCTTAATTAATGTAGCAACTTTATCAGATAAAAGTAGTTTCATTTGGGTTTTCACCAATGAAGGAGCAGTTGTTCCCGAATTGCTTTATCGAAGAAAAAAGTCGATATGATGGGAATCCGCGAAAGTGTACCGAAGAAGCTCATTTGCTTGGGAATTATTATGCATTTGGTAATGTTGTCTCAAGCAGCTATAGTTAAGCAGTGCGGTATAGATGTTTTCACCCAGTATTGCCCGCTGTTTTCTGCAGAGCCATGCTGTTGGGAGGAGGACGAAGAAAGGTTCACCAGCGTCCTCAGTGGAGGTAGATTAGGCCCCCTAAAAAACAAGTTTGTCTCAGAAGAAATGTGAAAAATGCGAAATGCGTTTTTTTTTAGAAAAATGCGAAATGCGGGATTTAAAAAAAAAAAGAATTATTGCATTTTTGACCCACTTTTTTTTCATTTCGGCAAATTTTCATTTTTTTTCTGACAATTTTTCCAAAAAAATTCAAGTGAGCAAAAATCTATAAAAAAATAGTGCGCTTAAGGCGACGAAAAGAAATCCCTGTTTTACGGGCCCGACCGACCCTGATTTTTCAGTTTTGCTAATTTTTATTTTTTTTAGCTTTTCCAAAAATCATGTAAAATCAGCCTGTTTTTAGCTCAAATTTATCAATTTTGGCTACTTTTTAAAGAAAATTTTGCTTGTAAAAATGTTTCATTTTTTTCTCCTGATTTTTCAGATTTTTCGGCTATTTTAGGCCAATTTTGACCTCCAGGAAGAAAAAAAATTACAAAAAAAAAAAAAAATCGCCCGACCGACCGACCGACCCTACTTGAAAGGTCCGCTCGCCCGTAAAACAGGTTTTTTTTCGTCGCCTAAAAGACCAATTTTAAACAAAATGCGCGCTGTCTTCTGAGACAAACTTTTTTTTTTCTTGGCCTTTTTGGAGCATTCTTTCTGGCTATATTATTGAGAAAATTTGCTGTGCTGCATATGGTCCGCGTACGAGAACGGACAAATGCTGCCGGTTTACATTTTATTGAACAGAATACAAAACACTCCTTTTCTTTACTCTGTTCGTTTATCAACTTCTCTAAACAAGCACAGAAATGTACAATAAAATTAAATGTGAAACGGGGTATTTTATTTGGAATTTGTTTTTCTTACCCCATTTCTAACATAGAATACGGAAAACGAAAGTTTTAGTTTTTGTTATACCAGAATAGAACAATTGAAAAACGAAAACGGTACGTAAAACCAGATAGTCGTTCCTTTTTCCACTACAAATTAAAAGTTTATGTCCACTTTGCAATTGATTTAAACAACAAGATAGGGCTGTTTGCCTTCTACTAAAGATTTATTTTTTTTTAAATTTGAAAGGTCTTCTTCTTAGCGTATCCACAAATCATTGGTAATGGCTTGTAATTTTGAAAATTGAAAGGTATTGCTTAGGTTTATTTAAGTTTTGAGTTTTAAAATAAACAAACCAAACATGTAAACGAACCACTTATCAATATTATCTTTGTTGTGTCGCCTGCCCTAAGGCAGGAAGACACTAAGGTCCGTATGCACAAAAAGTTAGACCTGGTCTAAGTCAAATTAGTTTTGTCCAAAATTGACAGTTATTCAACTTTTCTTTATAAAGTAACTAGCAAATTTCAAAGATTAAAATGCAAATTTCAAAATAAATGCAAAAAAAAATCATGTCAATGCAAAGGAAAATGTCTTTTCTGGTGGGACAAAATTTCACTTAGACCAGGTTTAACTTTAGACCCGGTCTAACTCTTTTGTGCATCGGCCATAGGGTTCACTTTGGCCACTGTTGTTGTGTCTGTTTGTGGTTGGTGTCTGTTGTTGTCGTGAAAATGGTTACATTTGCCTGTATATCCTCATACTTGGATGGATTCAAAAAACCAAACTTGGGTCACAGGTCAATGGGATCCTCATTTTTGATGATGTCAAAGGTCAGCTGAGGTTATCCAAGGTCAAAGGTCATGTTAGGTCCAGTTGTAAATAGGCTGAAAATGTTAAATTGACCTCATATTGAAATTTTGAAGTTCAATTTGGAACCAAACTTGAATCATAGGTGCAACATGGGATCCCTCATTTGTTTGATGAGGTCAAAGGTCACATACCAAGGTCAAAGGTCATGTGAGGTCAAGTTGTAAATAGGCTGAAATGGTAAAATTGACCCTCATTTGAAAAGTTGAAGTTAATTGGCACCACACTTGGTTTATGGAGTTTACATGCAAACCCTCATTTGTTTATGCGGTCCAAGATCACATATCAAGGTCACAGGGAATTATGTCCGTAGATGAGGCAACGGTGGCGTACAAATCAGCCTAAATTTTGACCGATATCGTCACTAATCTTCAAATCAGAAGAATCGCCACAAGTCACATTTTCGAACTACGGGGATTATGAGGTGAGTAGGGAGTGTGGGATGGCGGGAGTTGTGAGTATGGAGGGAGGGAGGTGATTGTATGGCGTGGACGGGCGGGATGTTAGTGCTGTTTCTTTCGTGCACGTGTCTTTATATTTGTGTTTTTAATTCTCGATTAGAATTTCCTCCTGATATGTCAGTGAATTTTGAGAGCACTTCAACATTAAAAAACAAAACAGAAAACGGGGCGCTAATTCGCGTGTGTGATTTTGTTTTGAGACAATCGACAAATATTCTACCTTATCCCTCTTGAAATAAATGGAGTTAGTGCATGCGTCAATGCGTTTGAAGCCTTGTACAAGATATTGGTGGCAGGGGGTTCGTCTTATGCACGTAATGTTTTAGGCGTCTAAGCTCGCGTCTATCTTAGCGTTCTACGTGTGTAGGCGTTTTAAATCCCTAACTTCGCCACCATAAACATAATCACACAAAATGTGTCACCGTTTCGTACGGCTACGGCGGTCCGGTAATCTACGTAATTCCTGTTTCTAAAATTGAACGGAGTTGGCGTAAATGACCACGTGTTAGAAAATTCTCAAGAAGACTGGAATATAACCGAAGGGCATTGTGTCAAAAGTGATCGGGGGGCCGGCCCATAGCGATTGCGTGTAAACTTTTCGACTGCAGTCGCTTACGACTGTAGTCGCTTCTATGGATTTTGGCCCGAAATTACGCTCCCAGAACCAATATGGTCCGGGCATAGTAATCTGGAGACATATTCTAAGTCAAATATTAGTGCACATGCTCCAGGACCATCATGGCAAATATGCTCCTGGACATATTGACTTAGAATAATATTTTCCAGTTATTTTATACTCCAGGACCAAATGCCTCCGGGACCCCACATGGTCCTAGACATAAGGTCCTGAAGCATAACTTCGGGCCAAAATCTCATAGACAATTTTTAACCGGGAAAAAAATCACAAATTAGTAGGTTATAGCTGAATCCCATTTTTTTTTGTTTTTTTTTGTAAGGGATCGGGTCGGGGGCCCGAATGGACGGTAAAGGTTTCATGGTAAATGTCCATGGGCCGATCGCGAATAGCCTCGTCCCCACCCCCAGTGTGTTGAACCGGAAGTGGTCACATTTTGATATCAGAAGAAGCTCGAGGTTCTAGTTTACCCTGTGAATCTTAGAGCCAAATGACGTTTTGTTGGAAGTTACTGAGCGAAAATGTGCCCCATTTTGCGCTCGACAATATAAAGGTGCAACACATATCCAGGTGTCCCTAAAAAGGAAAGTTCTAATTTTTGCCCTGATGTAAAGCTTTCCATCAAAACTATCCCAATCTGAAAGGATTAAGCTGAGAAATGTTTCTTTGGTATACAAATTGTGAAATTTCTAATTTCGTATAGGAGCAAACACAAAATTCAGCCTATGTTTACACTGAAATTATAATTTTAAGGCATTTCTGTAGCATAATACAAGCTAAGAAATCTATTGAGTGCCTAATCTATTTGAAATTGCTATTATGACACAATATTTGGGTGCCTCAAAATCTTTTGTTGCACCTTTAATTTTACACAGTACTCTATGGGCTTACAAATCACGTTTTTAGCTCTCGCATCAAAACGGATTGAACGCGGCGCGAAACTTTACAGATGGGGTTTGGAGTGAAGGCCAATCTATTAAGATGAAAACGTGATATCTTATAAGTCCTATTGATGCAAAAGAGCTCAAAAGGGGCTTATTCTATATGCTTTGTGAGATGTGCTGTAGAGTGTGAGATTCTATTAAAAAACATTTGCATACTTGGGGACTTCTAAATTAAACCGCTACCCCAATGGCTTCCCGGCCCGATCCGCCATTAGTTACTTATGAAGGTTTTCTGCATTCTAAACTATCTTTTCTAGATTCACTTGGAGATAAGATCAAAGCACAAGCGGCAGCTAATTTTGCACACGGAAGCACGTCTGCCAGAATTTCAGATTCTTCGCGTCGATTCTATTGTGTTGATTCTGGATACACATTCTGTGCTTATCACGAAGCATATTTGTCTGCTGATGGCACATGGGTGTGTTCATCCCTGCTTTGGAAAGGCCTCTCGGGAAGCAGCTCATCATGTTTTAGCTGGAACGAGTGTACCGGTGATGTATGCAATTTTGAAGTTGAACCAGATGAACCTGACGAACCTGACGACTCCGGCTCAAAAAAGATGTCTACAGTGGCGATTGTATTTATAACTATCGGCGTAATAATACCAGCAATCGGGATACTGATTGGTTGCTGTTTCTTTTACTGTGCTCTGGCTTAATCCCTTGTAAATAATGACGATATTTTACTTGTAAAAGTTCAATGCGTAGACTACAATGTGGATGGATTTCACCATCTCAGAAAAGAAAAGTTCCACTTAGAACCATTATGTCCCGTATAAAGATCCACAATGTTCTAAAAGAACTTTAGAGAGGTCCAACAAAGAACTTTAAAGATTTAAATAGGCATAGGACCATTCTTTTTTTGCGTGTTCATGTATTTTATGTGAAAAATGCAAACCCTCAATTCTTAAAATATGTGTCTTGGCTTACAACTTTTGTTCTTTGAAGAGTACTTTATTAGAGGTTCTTTAAAGTCCTGTAAAGAAGCGTTCTGAACCAAAACGGCTCTTTAGTCAAGAAAATGATTCTTTAAATCCTTCAACTTAAAAAACATTTCAAAGGTCCATGTAGAACGGAAGTAGACAGTAGACAGAGGGCCTACCGGGGAAGGAGGCGCATGAAACGTGGAATCATGCCAGTGGTGACGTCGCATCACCAATCGCAGGGATGCTTGTAACCCTATCATCCCACATTCCTGGGTCAATTTTGCTAATCTAATCCTAGTATCTACCATCCAAGACCTCGACAGCACCTCATCTATCCCAGGCATTCTAAAAACCTAATATGATCCTATTATAACCAAGCAGTCAACACGAAATTCCACCAACATTCGTGACAATCCTAAACATAATGACAATCTTCTCAACATCCGTCTATGAAATCTCGTTCTGTCCGTAAAAGGGCTTTTTAAATTTATGACGACATTATTGAGAATGATATGGACATTTTTGTGATAACTGAAACCTGGTTTGCCGAAAGCGAGCCTGTGGTCATTGCTGAGATGCCGCCCGAGGGATACTCCTTCCTGAACTTTCCCATGAAGTTTGA